>ML294445.1:29741-57996 GCA_005239495.1 Nicotiana undulata
GATATATATATATATATATATCAGAACAAGAAGAAGAAGAGCAAAGTATTTTCCTTTTATTCTCACGTATGGCAGCATGTGTATATATACAAGCTTGACTTCATCAGTTTTGCACGTACAGATAATCCTAATCTATATGTTTCCTCCGTCTCAAAATAAGTGTTACTTATTTTTTTTAAAGAATTAATAACTTAATGAAAAATAATATAATCTTTGGTTTCGTTCTTTACTAGTCTGTTGTTTCGCAGACTCTTAGGTTATTTGTTTTGTACAAAAATATTTTCCCTGGTAAGAAAAATTTAATTACCAAAAAAAAAAAAACATTGAATCTGCAAAGCTAAATTTGATTAGATCAATTTGATATTTTAATACCAAAATTTGAATATTCAAAAACTATACAAAAAGTAGTATAAGTGGCAATACTGCTCATATCAATATGATGAAAAAATATATTTTAAAATATTAATCAAAATTCACATAGATTAAATCTCAAATTAAAAAGCGAAAATGAGGAGTAGTTACAAGAGGAATATTGATGATGTAGTGGTTATCCTTTTGGTTTATCTTCTCAAATACTCTGCGGGCAAACTGATGGTGTCCTTGGCTGAATTAATTAATTGCTCTAATGTACAATATAACCTGCCAAAAAGCCTTAATATTCATGTGGTACTTTTCTTCTTTGCGTGCATTGTAATTTAGTAATTTACTGTGATGTGGACCATTCTCTGGTGGCTTTATCACTGTGTTAACAGTGCCGATACAAAATAAGGGTTCACTACAAGAAAAAAAAGGCTTTCAACGAGTCATTAACGATAAAAAATACTTTCTTCATTCTAATTTATCTGAACATGTTTGATTGACTACGGAGTTACAAAAAATGAAAATTTTCGAAATTTGTGATCCTAAACAAGTCAAAGAAGGGTTCATGGTATTTGTGTGGTTATAAAAGCTTCTCACTAAAGGTAGAATTGTAAGTTTAAGCTAAATTGTTTCTAAATTTAGAAAAGAGGTCTTGGAACAGACTAAAAAAGAAATATGTTTACATAAATTGAAATGGAGGAAGTATGATCATCACCGGTTACTAAAAACCTCAACGTTGAAAGTTGATGATTTTTTTTGGTAACTAACTATTTTATATTACCACTTGAAAAATATGTGAAGCTCTGTCAAAAAAAATTGAAGGTATGCAGTTTAGACATTGATCATAAACTTGCACACCCAAAGTATCCTCTATTACACCACATATCTGCAACTATGGGTAGAAATTTAACATTTTACTGTTTCTCCTTGCTCTCTGATGAATCTCCTATATCACGTGCTTTACCACCTGATGAGCTTCCCTTCTTTGCGTCATGAAGATCCTCGCATTCCTTTCCTACCAAATGTGGTAAACGCTACCAACCAAAATTATTCTATAAATTTCTTGATGTGCCTTCTTTCCAGTGGCATGTCTGATTGCCCGTAGTACCTCAGTATGTCGGTCCCCTGCACCCCTTTTTACATCTTTCCATTAGAGTAATTTAACCCAGAATTCTTTCGCATAATCACATTGAAACAACATGTGATCAATATCCTCATTTTCTCTCAGACATAGAGGGCATATCATATCCTCTAAGTTTGCCCCCCATGCAATCTTGTCCTTCGTTAGGAGTCTTCTATGCAGTGTCAGAAAGAGTATGAACATCCACTTTGGCGCACCAGCATTGTTACATAGTAGTTTTCTCTATAGCATTCTTGGGTAATCACCTCTAATAAGTCCATAGAGCTTTTGATTGAATAAGTACTCATCCTAGATACTTCATCTTCTGTTAGGCCTGCCTGCTCAAACACCAATTTAGCTTTAAAGATTTTTTGAACCATCCAAGAGACCTGTGTTGTTCTGGTTTCCCATATTGAACAACCCTTTGTGTAATAGGTATGAATCCATTTAACCCACAAGTTGTTCTTTTTCCTATAGATATTCCATAGTAGTTTGCCAATAGCAGCATAATTCCAGGTGTAGACATCCAGTATATTAAGGCCACCATCAACTTTTGGCTGACAGAGTTTTTCCCATTCTATAAATGCTTTCTTTGAAATGTCACTCCCTCCAGTCCACAAAAAAAATTTGCAAGTAGTCTCCACCAATTGAACCACCTTCTTTGGTAATGCAAATACCTGCGATCAAATCACTTATATAGAAAATAAGACAGACTTAACCAGTTGTAGTCAGCTAGCATATCACAAGTACCTTGTAAATCTATTTTAGTTCATCTTACGTTTTAGAACCAAACTCTGTGTTTGAAGCCTTCCTTGATTTGCGTGCGCAATCCATTTCAGTGGTGCTACTTAAGAGGATCCCCAAGAGTATCTTGACAGCTGTCACGAGGTTCTTCGGAACATGGGTATATTGGAGACGAATGGGTCGACTTTGCTGCTTTTGAGAAGACTAGTTCCGCCAAGAAATGGTTGATGGATTATTTGTTGACCAGACTAGCTGGGTCTCCTGCTCTTACTTGGGACCATTTCTCTCAGTTCTTCCTAGGGAATTTTCTTCCTATCACCTTGAGAGAGGAGCAGCGTCATCAGTTCGAGCGTCTCCAGCAGGGCAGCAAGATTGTTACTCAGTATAAGACCCGTTTTGTGGATTTGGCCTGTCATGTTCTTCTTCTGTTTCCCACCGAGAGAGAGAGGGGGGTGAGGAGTTTTATTGACGGACTTTCTCAGCCTATCGGATTGCAGATGGCTAAGGAGATTGGGAGTGAGATTTCTTTTCAGGAGGATGCCGAAGTTTCCAGGCGAGTCGAGATGGTTCTTGCACAGGTAGGTTAGGGGTCTGACAAGAGACCTCATCATTCCAGTGGGTTCACCGGTGCCTCATCTGGAGGCAGGGGTACTTTTGGTAGAGTCCATCCTCCCAGGCTGTTCCATTCAGCGCTTCAGGCATCCCACAATGCTTCAATGAGTCGTGGTCCTTATGTGCCTCCTTCTGGGTAGCCAGCCTATAGTGCACCACCAACTCGTATCAGTACACCTCTTATTCAGAGTTATTACCGTGGTAAGCCGGCTCATTCAGGTCAGTTTCAGTTTCCACAGCCACAGTATCAGGATGGATGTTTCGAGTGTGGTAGTTATGGGCATATCAGGAGGACCTGTCCGAGATTATTGGGTGTTCCGCCACAACATCAGAGTTCTCGTGCCATGGTTCCGGAACCAGTTGTTGCACCGCCTGCTCAACCAGCCAGAGGCAGGGGTCAGGCAGTTAGAGGTAGGGTCCAGGCTGTTAGAGGTGGAGGTTTTCCAGCTAGAGGTCGTCCCAGGGATATGGTTCAGAGTGGTGTGCCCCAACCCCGATGTTATGTTTTTCCATCCAGACCTGAGGTTGAGTCATCTGATGTTGTTATTACGGGTACTGTTGCAGTTTGCAGTAGAGATGCTTCAGTTCTATTTGATTCAGGGTCTACTTACTCCTATGTGTCATCTTAATTTGCTTCATATTTGGTTGTGCCTCGTGATTCTTTGAGTTCCCTTGTATGTGTCCACACCCGTGGAGGGAGCTATTATTGTAGATCATGTATATCGTTCGTGTGTGGTCACTATTAGGAGTCTTGAGACCAGTGTAGATCTTCTACTCCTCGATATGGTTGATTTAGATATTATATTGGGTATGGATTGACTGTCACCTTATCACGCTATATTGGACTGCCACGCCAATACGGTGACCTTAGGCTTGCCAGAGTTGCCTTGATTAGAGTGGAGAAGGACTCATGGCCATTCTACCAGCAGGGTTATCTCTTATATGAAGGCTCGGGGTATGGTCGAGAAGGGGTGTTTGGATTATTTGGCTTATGTTCGTGATTCTGGTGCGGAGGTTCCTTCTATGGATTCTATGCATGTTGTTTGTGAGTTTCCAGAGGTATTTCATGCAGACCTGCTGAGGATGCCACCACACAGGGATATTGAATTCTGTATTGATTTGGCCCCGGGCACTCAACCCATTTCTATTCCGCCATAACGGATGGCCCCGCCAGAGTTGAAAGAATTGAAGGAACAGTTGCAAGATTTGCTTGATAAGGGCTTCATTAGACCTAGTGTCTCTCCCTGCGATGCACTGGTGTTGTTTGTAAAGAAGAAAAATGGATCCATTAGGATGTGTATAGATTATCGACAATTTCACCATCAAGAAAAAGTATCCATTGCCAATGATTAATGATTTATTTGATCAGCTTCAGGGTGCCAAGGTGTTTTCGAAGATTGATTTGAGATCTGGCTACCATCAGTTGAGGATTAGGGCATCTGATGTCCCTAAGTCAGCTTTTCGGATGCAGTATGGACAATATGAGTTTCTGGTGATGTCATTTGGGTTGACCAATGCCCCAACAACATTGATGACATCTTGATATACCCCCGCACTCGGGAGGAGCATGAGCAGCACCTTAGGATAGTGCTTTAGACCCACCGTGGGGCTAAAGATAATAGTGATTGTTTTAGTGCTAGTTCGTTGAAAAAACGCAAGTTATATTTCACACAAAAACAACAACGTCGAAGACCATGGAGAAAACAACGCAGCTGTCTCAGGCGCTGGTGCACCACTACAAAACCCTGAGGGTGTCCCAAACCCAAACCCGGTGGATGTGGGCTCGCACAACACACAACATATTGACGTCAGCTCCCGCACCAACGGTGACACACGCCCTGCGAGAGAACAGGAGGTTCATAACACCCGGGTTCAAGTAGAAAGGCAGGTAAGACTTCACGCTATTTTTGAAATATTGCAGGCACAACAGTTGGCGATCATCCAACTACAAAGCCAGCAAAAGACCCCGAGCACTGTAGCTCCACGGGTGGCTCCTCGGGTCGAGCAAGGTTCCGGAGAGATCGATCAACGAGGGGTCGGAGATCGATCCAGCCATCATAAAAATGCTCAAGGACCTCACCAAGAGAATCGAGTCAGAGGAAAAGAGGATAGAAGCGAACAACAAAAAAGTAGAGACCTGCAACACGAGGGTCGACCAAATTCTGGGTGCACCCCCGATTTTAAAGGGTGTGGATTCGAAGAATTTCCTACAAAGACCTTTTCCATCGAGCGCGGACCTAAAGCCCATCCCAAATAAATTCAGAATGCCCGACCTGGCAAAATACAACGGAACTTCAGATCCCAACGAGCACATCACTGCGTACACTTGTGCTGTGAAGGGGAATGACTTAAAAGAGGACGATATCGAATCCGTCCTGTTAAAAACTTTTGGGGAAACATTGTCGAAGGGAGCCATGATGTGGTACCACAAACTCGCCCCTAATTCGATAGATTACTTTGACGTGCTGGCAGACTCTTTCATAAAGGCACATGTCGGGGCCATCAAAGTCGCAACCAGGAAGTCAGACATCTTCAAAATAAAGTAGAGGGAGAGCGAGATGCTGCGGGAATTCGTATCTCGCTTCCAAATGGAGCGAATGGAGTTACTGCCAGTATCTGACGATTGGGCGGTACATGCCTTCACTCAGGGCCTGAATGAACAGAGCTTTATAGCCTCGAAGCAGTTGAAACAAAACTTTGTTGAATACCCTACCGTCACTTGGGCAGATAACTACAACCGATACCAATCAAAAATCAGGGTCGAAGACGACCAATTGGGAGCCCCTTCGGGTTCGGCATACCCCAAGAAGATCCTAACGAAGGAACCGAGAATGAGCAAGGAATGGTACCAATCGTACATTGAGGATCGGAGACACGCCCCCAGGCAAAATATACCTCGCAACGATCGAAGGGTAGACCGAGGTCTCGACCCTCGGGGGCTCGTGAGCCAAGTCGGTTATGACCGACCCACAGGACCTGCAGAGGCGCCTAGGCTATCAGAATACAAGTTCAACGTCGATGATTCAGACATCATATCAGGCATAAGTAAAATCAAGGACACTAGATGGCTGAAACCCGTATTGTCAGACCTGTCACAAAGAAATCACAACCTGGTGTGCGAGTTCACAACACGCACGGTCACAGAACCGAGGACTGTAGGCAGCTCAGAGAAGAAGTAGCTCGGTTAATCAACAAAGGACATCTCAGGGAGTTCCTCAGTGACCGAACTAAAACTCAAATTTGGGAAAGGGAGGCAAACAGGAAAAACGAGACGGGGGAGCCGCAACACGTCATCCACATGATCATGGGAGGGATCGACGCCCCACAGGAGCCGGTCCTCAGAAGAACAAAGATATCCATCACGAGGGAAAAATGGACTCGAGGTTACATGCCCGAGGACGCCCTCACATTCAGTGATGAGGACATCGAGACTCTATCTCAACCTCACAACGATGCTCTAGTAATCTCTTTTCTTGTAAATACATTTCAAATTGAACGTGTACTTGTAGATCCAGGTGTCTCGGCAAACATAATCAGGTCAAGGGTGGTAGAGCAACTCGGGCTGCTCGAACAAATCGTGCCTGCCACTCGAATTCTACACGGATTCAACATGGCGAGCAAAATTACCAAGGGAGAAATTACCATCCCGGTTAACATGGTCGGCACGATCCAAAATACCAAATTTCATGTCATCGACGGGTACATGAGATACAACGCCTTTCTCGTAAGGCCTTGGATACACTGCATGAGAGCAGTACCATCAACCCTCCATCAAATGATGAAGTTTCCCTCCAAGGAGGGAATAAAAATGGTATACGGGGAGCAGCACGCTACAAAGGAAATGTTCGCGGTACACGATGTGACACAGCAACGACACCCTCCGCGTCAAAAGGACTGAGAGACAAATAGGCAGCCGAGAAACCATAGCAAGCTGCGCCCCCAGCCACTTCCGAGCTCTTAAGTAAAGGACCGTGTCGCGTCCTTGGAGCGGGAAGGCAAGAGAACTCTACCGCAGTCGTGGTTTGACTATCCCCTTTGTTTAGTTAAATTTCGTGCTAACTTGTGCATAGATACCCGCCAAAGGGGAAGCGAGATGCCGCCCGGCTCAAGGACCCTAGGTTTTAAATTTTTTTCCCGAAAAGGGTTTTTCCGGCAAGGTTTTTAATGAGGCAACACCTATATGCTACCTGGGGAAAGCTTAAAGAAGTATTCGAGGCTTCACCCAAATCATCCCCAAATACTGAGGAGCACCGCCCCGGGGGATCATCTTCTTGAATGTGTCAGAGCAAGCCGAGGAGGGAATCCAAGAGAAAACTACATATCGAGCCAAACGGTCGAACGAACTGTGTCCGCATAAGAAGGGTCAAATCCTCAACAGACAAAACATGTGTATTTGTATCAAGCAATGAAATGACTTTTTTTTTAATTTTATCAAAACAATTTGTGATTCTAAGAAGTTTCCATTTTTAGGGGAAGCCCCCAAGGTTGTCTCGGGGACTACCGTCAAAGCCCGAGGTAGTAATATCCCAAGAGGGTAACCTCGGCCATGCTTGAAGTTGTAAGACTTCGAGTAAGGCACTACCAGATCATACGATCCCGACTTCAAAGCCAAGGTTATATATTCGAACTTGTAATACCCCTAAAAAAGCATACCCTCGAATATAGATGCCGAGGATAAGATACTCAGGATTAAGGGCTATGGCCAAACACAAACGACTTTGGTCGATAAAGCTACGGCCAAATTAAAGCGATTTGGGGACGCCCGACTATCGCCGTAGAATTAAATCATTCGAAATGATTTCGGAAAGAAACAGTTAAAATCATGCTACCTTTAGTGTAAGCAAGAGTTTCGAACATTTTCATGTCGGCTCGTAAGAAAGAGTTTCGAACATTTTCATGTCGGCTCGTAAGAAAGAGTTTCGAACATTTTCATGTCGGCTCGTAGGACAAAACCTCCTGAGGCGCCCATTTGTCACGACTCATAATCGAGGTTCTTTTAAGGTCGTCGAAGAGTCAGCCGAACACGAAAAACTTCGAATGAATCTTTAAGCAATGGAAAATATAGCCTTGCTAAACATTGGTTCAGGTTGAATCAAAAGAAACCAAAGGGTGAATATCCTCGAGCTGAAACCCGAATCGAAGACTAAAAACTCGGGACAGGTTAAACTGAAACGCATAAAGGCAGACACAGTGGGGCCTAAGGGCTAACGTCAAAAGAACCTATGGGCCGATTAAAGGATGCCCTAACTCTGTGATTAAAGGCCTGGACACAAAGATAACAGGCTCAGGTCATTTGGTCGACTGTCGACCTGTACCAAAATAGGGAATACAGGGAAAAACAAACACAAGCAAACCGAAATGAACAAAGATTCTCATATATACCACTAATACACTTACAAACTCTCCCAACAAAGATATATGTAAAAAGAAGCCTAATTTGCTCTCAGGACCAGCTCCCCCGAAGACCTTTGAACATCGACATCCACACCAGGGTAAAGGAAGAACTGGGCATCGATATCATCCGCCTTAGCTTGCTTTATCTCTTTCGAAAGAGCCACGGGCGTGTATCCCCTCAAGGGTCTCTCTGCGGGATTTACACCGAGCATACTCCTTGCTTCTTCTCTCCCTATCAAGGGTTTCCCTCAATTCAGCCCGAGTATCAGCGGCATCCCTCAGGTAAACGGCTACTTTCTTATCATCCTTTGCTCGTGCCTCTTCAGCTTCGGCTCGGGCATTGATAGCTTCGGCTTTCATCTGTACGAGGTCGGTCTCGAGCCTCTCTACTCGATTCGTAAACACCGAGTTATCTTCCCAAACATTTCGAAGGTGCACCTCAAGGCAGAAACTTTGGCCAGAGCATTCTTATTGGCCTCGGCATGGGCTTTGTTCCGAGCCCTAAGCCAAGTGCACTCGCACTCGGCCTGACCGACTCTACCCCAGAGATGCTTCAGGTCCTCCGTATTTTGCCGCAGCTGCAACACCAGAACGTTAGACCTTGAAAACAAGAGAAATAACACATACGACATCAAAAGCAGGAGTCACTTGTCCCTCAAGGCGACCCTCGTAGTCGCGGTTCTGATTCACCTCATCCCGAAGGTGTGTCAGCTCCTTCGCCTGTCTGTCTCTAAGGAGCTTAAGGGACCTCTCCCTATCCAAATCCTTCTGCAATTCGCATCTGGGCTTATAAAAAACCTACGAAAGGAAAGTTTAGCTAAAAATGGAGGTATAGAGTCAAAAACATCGGCGACTCATCGAACCTTACCACAATGCAGAATTGTTGTGCGCTCTCAAATGACGAGCGAATATCTCCGGGGCTGGCTCCCTCCTCCGTAGCCCTCCGTAGGGGAACTTGGTCATCGACAACCTCATCCCCATCAGACGGTCCTTGACCCCTAACCCCCGTCGAAGTACCTTTAACGCAAGGAACTAACGGTGGAGAGAAATCTTTCTCCCCAGAAGTGCCTTCATAAAGACGATTAGGTGGAGACAAAGGGGAGGCCTCATCGCCACTTTTGCGTCTCTAGGAAGGTCTTGCCTCGCAGCCAGCTTCCTTGACCATCGAAGGCTCTTTTCGTTTGGTGCATCATCCCGGCCACGAGGCAGGCGACTCCTTTCTCTCCTCTAGAGTGTCCAACTTTGCTCCCGGCAGCTCCTCGACACCTGCAAAAGGAAAGTCAGCAAGGGAAACGACTGATCCTCGAAGAAAAAGAGATTTACGGTACTCACCTTGAGGTCTGGCCTCCCACCTACCCTTCGATAGATCATTCCATTTACTCTCATCATGGGACGAACATGCCATCAAGCCCTAGATCCAACCCGCCAAATCGGGGATTTCACGTGGTGACCACTGGGTCGCTGAAAAAAGGGGGGAAGATTTAGCGTGGGACCAGCATCCGCTTTATAAAAACTAATATCAAGAGCATACCACTTACTCGTAGGATTCCATTTCTTAGGAAACAGAAAGATTTCCGTAGGGATGATGTTGGCGGTCCAGACTCGAAAAAATTGGCCCGTCCACCCTCGATTTTTATTTTTCTCTCCCCTGGCGACAGAGGATATGGAGGTCCGACGCAACAGGGTGACCAGTCCCCTGCAGTGCATAGACCGATACAACCTAATGAGGTGGTTGAGGGTAAACTCGACCTCAGCCTTCTCCGCAAAAAACCTAATCATAAGGACGATCCTCCAGAATGACGGGTGGACCTGTGCTAGGGTGACTTGGAATTTCTGACAAAATTCGAGGATAACCTTATCAAGGGGGCCCAATGTAAAGGAGAACGTGTACACATTCAGAAACCCTTCCACATGAGTCGTGATGTCCTCCCTCAAGGAAGGGGCCTGTAGTACCACGTCTCTTCCCCATCCGCAGTCTCTCCTCATCGCCTCAAGGTGGTCTTCGCCTATCTACAGTATGGGCCTCGACGAGTAGTCCCGACGATTCTGAACATCGGAAGACCTCCTTGACGCAAGGACATCTTTCGAGGCAACATGTCCCGTGGTTTTTTCGGCATAAACTAGCGGTGTACCACCGGCCAAATGAGGAGCGTAGGCATGTCTTTACTCTCCCTGCCCGACAGGTTCAGGCGCAGTAACCATGATTTTTATAAAGCAAGAAAGGGGAGGGAAGGCCTAAAGCGAGAATACCCGGCTGAAATGACGGAGCGCTGGGTTACGGAATAATTTTATGAGGAAACAGTTATTCTATAAAGCAAAATCTCCAAGTGAGGGGAAAGAATGCATATATATATAGAGAGAGAAGCGACTTTCCACCTAACCTGAAGACTAATAAATTCTAACCAGCTCATTTATTTCCTCTATTCCTTTTCGGGAAATGCACCGGCAAGGTTATCTCTGTCATTTCATGAATCATCGGGAACCTCCGATGGAGTCTGCCTCAAAGCAACATCCAAACTAGGGATCCCCGCCATCATAATCACGGAGCCTTAAGAACCACCTATGCTGGTTCGGCCCAAGATAATACCTGGTCTTGAGGGCTCTGCTATCCTAAGAACATGCCTCGAAACGTCGATGCCAAATATGAAAGGAATAACTTTGAAAAAGGAAAATAATTATTTTCACAAAACTATATGTACAAATCTACGACTTTACAATGTTTCCCCAAAGGGAAAAGGAAAATAGGACTATTCTTCGCCCTCGTTATCGGCCGAATCACGGGCGGAGTCACTATCAGAACTTCCGCTCGATGAGGGCGTAAGCGCTGTCTCTTCCTCCAAAACCTTGGCTTCTTAAACCTTAGTAAGTAAGTCGGCACCCCGGGTAATCGCCTCTTCAAGTGCTAGCCTCCTGGCTTAGGAACGGGCATGCTCGATAGCCCGCTTCAATTCTGCGCTGCCTCTTCAGATATTTTTCTGGCCTGGTTATTGGCAGAAATGGCATCCTTCCTATATGATGCAATGTGTCCTTCGGCCTCAGACTTGGCCGCAGACAGTCGGACTATCTCCTCTTGGGCGTTTCAGAGAAGATCCTAGTTCGAAGTCAGATCGCCCCGCAGGAGATCCTTCTCCGAGATCGCGGTCTTGATTCACCCTCTCAGCTCAATGATCTCGTTATCCTTGGCCTCTGCCTCTACTCGGAATTGCTTCACCAGGGCACTCTTTTGTAGTATCTGCAAGGGAAAACTAAATTAGTAAAGTTGATTTGTGCGCGTGCGATAGCAGACCTACGGATGCCACACTACCTTCTCGTTGAGACTAGCCCGAAGCGTCTGCAGCTCATCCTCCTTTTGAGTCAGGGAAACCTTTAATTCCCTTATCTCGGAGGCAGACTAACCGATTTCTCCCTCGCGGCAGATAAGCTCGTCGTTTAACTTGGAAAAAACCTGGTCGTATGCTTTATTGGTCTACAACATAAAAGAAGACGGTTAAGCAAACGGAGGTAAGATTTCGGGACGGTTAATAGTGAGTCGGTAAAATCACTCATTTCAGATTCCCCTCGGCCTCCTCAAAAGTAATAGGGGCGTTGGGGTCTGCTACATCTTCAATGTCGTCAAATAGATCCTCGAAAGCGTCATCTTCCCCTCGGAGGATGCCTCCGCTGAGGGTGCCCCGATCCTGGGCCTCCCTAATCTCCCCCGAGGAAAAGGATGGGCCTAAAGTAGAACCACACACAGCATCAAGGCCAAGCCTCTCGAGTTCATCGAGGTAGTCCATGTCATGCCCCGAGGATGGCTCGAGGATTGCAATAGAATCTCCCTTAAAATGCCCCTCCGAGTGATGGAGGTCAGCGTCGGTCGTCCTAAATTCTTCGGCTCCACGGTCAGCGGCCGGCAGAACAATCGTGTTCCTCCTTACCCTTTGTACCAAATGGAGGTTATCCTCGTCTTCATCTTCGCCCACGACGCAGGGATGCGAGTTAACGATCGGAGTTGATACTAAGACTTTGGCCCTGGACTTGCGGGCCTTGATTTTCTTTTCCTTAGGAGACTCATCCGGTGCCTCCTTCCTCTTTCCCTTGGCCTCGCCAGTCTTCGAAGTCCCCTCCTCACTGGGAAGAGGCGGTCTCATCAACAGGGTATCGCTGAGACCTGCATTTAAAGAGCGTATGAGAACTTCTGCTTCAAAAAGAGTTTGTGTAAGGATTGACGGGAGAAAGCTTACCGTGGTTCTTGGCCTGCCACCTCGTCTGCGCCAAAATACGCCAGGAGCGCCCGTTGTGCGGAAAGGCAGGATCCATTCGTGCGACCCACCCAAACAGATCTTGGACTAAGTCAGGATACCAAGCAGTAGCTGCATAAACAAAAGGGGTTCAGTTCAGTAAGAGTGGCGGGAAAAATAAAAAACGCCAGATGTTACTTACGCGCCATATTCCACTCCTCCGGAAACGACATCCTATCAGCGGGAATGATATCGGAGGTCCTCACTCTAACAACCTTGCTCATCCATCCCCGATCTCTGGTTTCATCGATGGTTACAAAAAATGGCTTCGCGGACCGATGTTGAAGCCTGATCAGCCCCATCGGTAAAGACGGGGACTGTACAACAGTATCAAGTGATCGACGATGAAAGTCATTCCCTCGATATGATTGGAGAAATATCAAAGCATGTACACTATCCTCCAAAATGAAGGATAGATCTGGCCAAGTGTCACCCGATATCATTGGCAAAAATCGAGAATCACCGGGTCCACCTGTGGAGACGAGGGCTCGACAGGACCCAAAGTTAAGGGGTACGTGTAGACGCTGAGGAATCCCTCTTTGTAGGTCGTTATGTTCTCCTCGGCGCTAGGAATCTCAAATTGAACCGCTTCTGCCCAGCCAAAGTCCGTTTTTACCCTTTCGAATCCATATACGACACTTATATATCTAGACATAGGTTCACGCCTGCCCAACATGTTAGGGGGTTTGTCGACAGTAAGGTCAGAAGCCGTCTTGAAGTCATCGGGGACACATTGTTCGACGCTCGGTGGTTTCTTCATTTCGTCCTCGGACGGGCGAGCGGAGAAAGAAATGCCAAACGCCTTCTTTGGAGGGAACTGTTTTAGAGGTTTTTGCCATGATCGTGTCGAAGCCTTTGGAAAAAAAGACGAAAGAATGAGCATGGAAAAAAGGATTGGTGTAGGGGGACCTGAAAAATAGCTCAAATAGCTTGAGAATGGCTGTAAAAATGTATATCGCGGGTGAATGCAGTATTTATAGGGATCTTAGGGCACCTCTCGAAGAACGAAAGGGTCGGGCTTTACGACTGATCGTGAGTTTTTGGTAACTGTGTCGGAGGCGACTCTTGAGAAGCTTTCTGGAATAGGCCAATTAATGCTCTGACATGGTGCTTTCACTATGGGAATGTCAAAGGGATGAGTATTCAAGAATGTTTCTTATCATTCTACTCCAAGAAATGCGGGGACTATCTGTGTACAGTTAAAATCGGGAAGGCCAATTTTACGTCTATTATGGCATACGGTGGTTTATTCTCATACGGTCCAAGGTATGGTCCGGGGTTCGACCTCGGATGTTCCTTATGATTCAACTTCCAGACCGTACGAGTTTAAGATCGATGTAAGGAGGCAACACAGAGATTGAGGCAAGCAGCCCTGTGACAAAGTACAATTTCGTACTCCAACATTAAATAGTCGTATCATCTACGAATCATGGAAATAAATATTGATGTACTATGTTGGGGCCTCCCTATTATAAAAAGGGGGACCTTGTCATTTTGTAAAGACACATTATTATTGAATACAAGGCACTAGAACATTCTCTATTTCTCTTGACTAGCTCGTTTACTCGCATTTTTACTCGCATAACAGGATTATGGGCCTCGATAGCTCCACCGATTGTTTGACCCAGGCCCCGAACCTCGGCCTCAAGAACCCTCGAGGTCAATTATCGAGCCTTCAGCTTAAGGCACTCTTGTTAGCTTTTCTTCAGCTTTCTAATAGCTTTCCTTATATTCTACCCTAACACACTTGGTTATAATTGTTCAATAACTAGCATCAAGATAAATCACATATTTTTAGAACCACTTAACTAAATATAATTATAATTACCATTTTCACGGTAAACAGGCCTGGGGTCGATTTTTGACTCTTTGGGTAAAAGTTTGGGAAATCTAATTTTATGCATTGTAAT
This sequence comes from Nicotiana undulata, assembly GCA_005239495.1. Lineage (NCBI taxonomy): Eukaryota > Viridiplantae > Streptophyta > Magnoliopsida > Solanales > Solanaceae > Nicotiana > Nicotiana undulata. The sequence continues at coordinate 44,162 of ML294445.1, forward strand.
TGATTCCTTTAGCAATATTTGATGTTATTAAGTTAATTGTGCATATATACGAGTGGTTTGGAGGTGGATTCTAGAGGAAAACAGGTAATTGAGCATTGCGTGACCTGTGGAGTGAGGTAAGTGTTGTGCCTAATTTTAACTTGAGGGATTAGGAACCCTTGACTTAATTGCTATATGAAATTCATATGAGTGGCGTATATGTGAGGTGACGAGTACTTATGCACTGCCAATTTACTTGTCTTGCTTGTTTCTTCCTCGTTCTTCTTATATTGTTTCTTTCCCTACCTTGATTGTTACATGCTTTTCTTGTATTTCCATGCCTAGCTACTACTTGTTATATATTGTTTCTCCTTGTTGAAAGTATAAGTTATCCCGTAGTTTCATTGTCTCGTATTGCTTGCGTAAGATGTTCTTATTGGTTTTTAATGATATTATGGATTGGTCTTGCTGAGTAGTATTACTTGTGTAAGGTTTTACTGAGTACAAGTTTCCCATTTGCCTTGTTCTGTAGTTAGTATTGTGAAGGGTTCTGTGTTAACTTGTGAAATTTTTGTACTTCATGAGTAATTGATATTAATATGGTGGGATAGGGTTGCGCGCTGCAACAAGTGTAATAAGGGTGGAATGTGGTAAATAAGGGTGAACAGTGATTGCAATTATTGTGGTATGGTGGGATCGGGTTGCACGCCGCAACACTTTTATTTATATTTTGTTGCTTATGTTATTAAGGGGAAATAAGGGAGGATTATGATATGTACAGTGGGATCGGGTTGCGCGTCGCAATAATCTATATGTTTATGTTCTTCTTTGACTGTGTTAGCTCTATGGTAGTCTTGAACTGTACGTAAGGATTGGTTATAGATGAATACTGATGAAATATATTAGGTACTGTATTCATTTCTTGCAAGTTACTATTCTACCTTATTCTGTCTTCTTTTCTGCTTTTATTATTTATCGTATGCAAATTATATTATGAGAGTCCCGCAGTAGCCTCGTCACTCCTTCGTGGAGTTTAGGCTCACCACTTACCCGTACATGGGGTCGGTTGTACTGATACTGCACTATGCACTTCCTGTGCAGATTTTGGAGCAAGTTGTGGCTGATCAAGAGGTTGGTTGTAGACTTCGCAGCTAGGAGACCCAAGGTAGTCCTGTTGGCGTCCGCAGGCCCTGGTGTCCCCTTCTATACTCCCATATTTACTGTTTTACTTTATTTTACAAATAATTATATTTTCTTTCGGACAAATACTTGTAGTAAAATCTTAGTAGGTTCGTGAATTGTGACTCCGGGTTCTGGGTGGTAATAATATGTAATTAAAGTTGATATTTATATATTTTCGCGTTTGTTTCGATTCATTATAGCTTGTTTACTAATAAACACTTAAATGTAAAGAATTGGCTAAATAACCTCTAACGTTAGCTTGCCTAACAAGTATAATGTTAGGCGCTAAGTCCCGACAGTGGGAATTCCGGTTCGTGACAATATGCATTGTAATTAAGTAATTTACTGTGATGTGGATCATTATCTGATGGCTTTATCACTGTTAACAATGCCGATATAAAATAAGGGTTTACTACAAGAAAAAACGTCTTTAATGAGTCATTAACGATAAAAAATATGATCACCATCGGTTACTAGAAACCTCGACGTTAAAAGTTAATGATTTTTTTTTATAACTAACTATTTTATATTACCACTTGAATATATGTACAACTCTGTCAAAAACATTGAAGGTATGCAGTTTTGACATTGATCCTAAACTTGCACACCCAATGTATCCTCTATTTACACCACATATCTACAGCTATGGGTAGAAAGTTAATATTTCCATATGTCTACTACATGTATCATGTATCACACACTTTACCACCTGATGAGCTTCCCTTCTTTGCGTCATGAAAATCCTCGCATCGCTTTCCTGCCAAATGTGGTAAATACCACCAGCCAAAACCATTCAATAAATTTCTTGATGTGCCTTCTTTCTTGTGGCATGTCTGATTTCCAATAGTACCTCAGTTTGCCGGTCCCCTGCACCCCTTTTTACATCTTGCCATTATACTGCAGCAAATTATACCAGATTTCTTTCGCATAATCACATTGAAACAACATGTAATCAATGTCCTCATTTTCTCTTAAGACATAGAAGGCATATCATATCATCTAAGTTTACCCAGCATGCAATATGTCCTTTGCTTGGAGTCTTCTATGCAGTGCAGAAAGAGTATGAACAACCAATTTGGCGCTCCAACATTGTTACATAGTAGTCTTCTCCATGATATTTTTGGGTAATCACCTCTAATAAGTCCATAGAACTTTTTGATTGAATAAGTACTCATCCTAGATATTGCATCTTCTGTTAGGATTGCCTGCTCAAACACCAATTTAGCTTTAAAGATTTTTTGCACCATCCGAGAGGCTTATGCTGTTCTGGTTTCCCATATTGAACCACCCTTTATGTAATAGGTATTGATCCAATTTTACCCACAATTTGTCCTTTTTCCTACAGACATTCCATAGTAGTTTGCCAATAGCAACATGATTCAAGGTGTATACATGTAGTATATTAAGGCCACCAACAAATTTTGGTTGACAGAGTTTTTCCCATGCTATAAGTGCTTTCTTTAAAATGTCACTCCCTCCAGTCCACAAAAAAGTTCTTCAAGTCGTCTCCACCAATTGAATCACCTTCTTTGGTAATACAAATACATGCGACCAGAACACTTATACAAAAAATAAAACAGACTTAACCAGTTGTAGTTTATCAGCATATGACAAGTACCTTGTAGCCTAGGATTTAATTCTAGCCAGCATCTTGTCAAGGAGAGGTTTACATTGGATAATGGATAGTCTTTTAATGTTGAATGGAATCCCCAGGTATCTAAAAGGCATTTCACCCTTTGGAAAATCCAATGTTTGCAAGATAGCTTGCTGAATCTCAGGTTTGACACCCCAAAAATTTACTGAACTCTTGTCCACATTTGCTATCAGCCTAGACACTTGTGAGAAGTGTTGAAAACACTGGAAGAGCACTTGTACTGATTTCAGCTCTCCTTTGCAAAATAGAAGTAAATCATCAGCAAATCGAAGTTGAATGATCCACAATTTCTTGCACCTTGGATGAAAGTTAAAACTAGGCACTACATTAAGTCCTGTTAAGGATCGATTAAGATAATCCATGAGAACAGATAGGAAAGAGATAAGGGTTCCCCTTTTCGTAGACCCTTCTTTTCTTGAAAAAGTGTCACTGGATTACCATTGAGAACGATAGAGTAGGAGACAATCTGCAAACATCACATGATCCAATTGACAAAGCATGTTGGGATTTGTAAACAGTTAAGAATTTGTAATAAGTGATTTTAGCCCTTATAAAAAGAAAACTGATTCTTGAACCCCTTTCACACTCATTTCACATCGAGGTACTGCAAAAAAAATAGCAAAATTCGATCCACGATTAGTTACAAATGCTTTTTGACAAGCATTCGCTGCAACAAGTCGTGTAAACAAAAATCCTGTTAATAGATAGGAACATAGCCCAACCAACTATGTATTTCCACTCAACAAAGTCGTAGACTTTCCTCATGTCAATCTCCAGGATATATCTAGGTGTAATTCATTTTCGACCATATCTCTTCACAAGATCATGGCTCAGTATGATGTTGTCAGTAATCAACCTGCCAGGATCAAAGGCTGATATCCATTACTTCTTGCAGTCTTCTTGTCAGGACTTTGGATATGAGTTTGTATAGCATGGTACAATAAGATATTGGCTTGAATTGTGAAATTATTGATGGATTATGTACCTTTGGGATGAGTGTGATTGTGGTGTAATTTATCGCCTTATATTATTCACCATCTTCAAAGTACTGGAGAAATCCATTGTCACCTCTTCCCCTTTTATGGGCCATGCTCTTTTGAAAAAATGAGAGTATTAAAGCCATCACAACCCGACGCTCTATGATCATCAATACCCATCGATGCTTGATAAACGTCTTCCTTTGTAATTAGAGCTATCAAGTTTAGTTGTTGTCCTGTAGTTAGGTAGTTACCTCTCCTTGTGATGGTAGGATAAATGGAAGGTAGTTGATCAGCAACATTTCCAAGTAATTCTTTGTAGAAACTTGTGACCTCTTTCTTAATTTCCTAGGTTGCTGTAGAGTTTTCCCATTTGCATTGATGAGGAATCTAATCCTATTTTGAGATTGCCTATTCTTAGATTGGCATAGAAATAAGTAGTATTAGCATCTCCTGGTTGCAACCATTTAGTTATATATTTTTGCTTCATTATACTCTCTTCCACAAGGCACCACTTCTCCATTCCTTTTGCAACTCTTTTTCAGTAGTTAATAGTTCAACATGATGGTTGTGATCATTCATAATAGCTTGTGTATCAACTAACCATTGTCTACAGTTGCATCCTTTCCTCCACATTACTTTATTCCATCAGGGGAGGTGCCTGGCCTCGTTCCTACCAATGAAATAGAGCGACAATCGCTGTTGAAGCTCTATCCTCCTTTGGATATCAGGAAGGAGGAGCTAAGGTCCAAAATATGGAAGAAAGTTTTAAACCCGTTTTTACCTCCTTTAACTTCCTCCCTACATTGGGATTTCATAGGGATATCCCATGCCCTTTTAACAGTGCTCAAGAAATCTTTTTGATAAGCCAAACAATTCAAGAATCTAAAAGGTCTGGACCCCTTTTTCCCAACTTTTTAAAAATGTATACTCAGTGGTGTATGATCTGAGCAACCAGGATTCATTACTGCAACTTCAGTCTAGGCTATTGTAAGAAGCCATTCAGCATTGAAAAATGCTATTTTATTCTGCTATAGATCTGCCCATTAGACCAGGTATACTTCATTCCAACAACTCGCAATTTTGTCATGCCAAACTCTATTATGTAGGCATTAAAGTCCCGCACCTCACTTTCGTGTACATGATTCCCAAATTGCCTATCATCTATATTTGAGTCACTGCATTGTAATCACCAATAGTTAGACAAGGCCCTTGCATGGTAACACTAATACTCCTTAGTTCATTCTACAGTGATTTCATAGCTTCAATGGTGTGGAAACCATATATGGCTGATAAGGTGAATTTAACTTTCAAGTGAGGAATCCATACTATGCCATGAATGGCTTGTGCACTCATGGCAATTTATTGAAATTCCACCCTGTTTGGGTTCAAGATTACCTAAATTCTACCTTTGCCACTATGGAAGTAGTTAGCACACCATCTCCAATTATTTGTTATCTTCATGGTTGTCCTACTAGCATTATGCTCTTTGACTCTATTTTTTAGTATGACAATTAAACCAACATTATTCTTCTATATAAACTTCTTGACTTTCTTCTACTTATATACTTTATTTATGCCCCTTACATTCCAGGTTATTACCTTCAAATTTTGATTATATGTAGTGTTTTTACACCACTTGTTTCTCCTAGGTAGTTGGATTGCCCCTTTTCAACAACTTTATACCCTTCAACCTCTCCTTCTATTACATTAACTAAAGGGCTGAATACATTTACCCTATTGAGACTCTCTGGATCCTTACTTTGGTTTGAGTCCCTTTAGTTGATGATCTTCCTTTAACAGTTTCCCAAGTCTCCTTCCCCTGATCATTGACTAATCCAGGTTCTTGGGATTTCTGTTGCTGCTGTGTATTTTGTATTTCTCCTTCAGGTTTTTTGTGGCTCAGAGCCAATCTGTTGTTGATCCTCTTTCCCCTTCCATTCCATCCTATTTTCATTTGCTTCTGGTTGATTATTGGCATAGGTTTTGGTTGTTTCTCCTCATTTCGACAGGTATGACCCACTTGAAGGCACTTATGACAATATTAAGGAACCCAGTCATACTCAATATGTTGTTCAAAAATCTTCCATGTTGGGTCAGTGACTTTAATTGAGTGGGGTAGAGGCTTTGTAACATCCATTTCTACTAGCAATCTAGCATACAATATTCTCTCAATTTTTATCGTACAATCATCGGCATATAGAGGTATACCCAGACCACTTCCTATCCTCAGAGGAAGTCCATGCTCCAATAGTTAGTTGTACCCATATAGGAATTGTCTGAAGCACTTCAGTACCAAAATCAAAATTAGGCGACCATGCTTTAACAATTGTGGGTTCGCTACATATAATGTATGGCGCTGAGAAAAGTGGAAACATATGATGTCCTAGGGGTGTGCATTCGATTTATCGATTCGATTTTGACCTTTATCGATAATTGCTTATCGATTATCGATTTGTACATATGCTTATCGTTATCATTTCAATAAGGTTTCAATTTTTTCGATTTCGATTTATCGATTTTTGGGGCTTATCGATTCGGTTATCGATTACACCAATAAGAAAATTTGCGGGATTCCACGAAACGTATATCGCTATAAACACGCCTAACTAATATGGATAAAAGAAGCTAAAATAAGACGAACACCGTTTATAAAATAAAAATTGTGTCAACAAGCACACGCAACGAAACTAAAGTAAAGGATCAAATGTATGCCACCAAAACTCCAACGGTATAAAAAAAAATACATCATCAAGGCTAATTCTGTTTTTCATTAATTTGAATTTCATTCTCTTGAGTTTTAAATATGATCATTCGTTAAATGTGATATCCCTTGCTGAAACTACTAACCTTTAAACATGGAAGAAATTAAGAAAAATATTAAGAACTTTGTAATACATCACATTCTTTTACAAGTATATTATTTAAAATGGAGAACTTACATAGCAGCTAACTAACTCTAGCAAACATCGTCGGTGGAAGCTTCTTTGCCAAGATTAGTAAAATCTAATAAGAATATATATATAAAAAAAATATTTAAAAAAATAAAAATAAAAAAAAAAAAAAAAATAAAAAATAAAAAATAAAAATAAAAATAAAAAATAAAAAATAAAATAAGAATGTATATTAACAAGTCAGGCAATTAATATATTATTTAACTATTTTAAGCAATACAATAAAATTATGTTAGGGACTTAGGGTAAAGGAAATGGTATTATAAAATAAGGGTATATTTATCTTTTTAGTATATCTTATCGGTTTATCGATAAATCGATAAACCGATAACCGAAGAGGATAAAATCGAAATCGAAATCGATAAATCGATAAGGAAAATTTCGAAATCGAAATCGAAATCGATAAATCGATAAACCGATATCGATAAACCGATAACAAATAATCGATTCGATTTATCGATAAACCGATTCGAATGCACACCCCTATGATGTCCTAGTTGGTAGTGAGAGGACTCTTAGTACCTCCATACCCAAAAGAGGGCGAAGGGATGGTAAGGCTTTGAAGCCAAGCAAGCATCCCTATCTTCCAAGCATGTGAATTTTACTACAAAATAACCATCATTGTGAAAGTAAGTTTTGTGCTTGCCTGCAAAATTCCAATTGGCTGCAATAAATCTGTCCAAAGCCCCAATTGATGGAGATTCACCCACTACATACAAGATGATCGCATACTTGCACTTTGCTGTCTCCCTATCAAATTTCTAACTGTCTAATTCTACAATTTTCCCCTTCCTTCATAGTAGGAGCAACATATTTGAGATTCAAACCTTTTGCCGCCAAATTGTTGCCCGCGAACAGGTTTACTCATTCCTTCTTGTTCTTCTGTTGGTCCATATCCAATTTCTTGTGCATCTGTGCCTCTTGCATGGTGATTGGCTCGCTTACACCAAGTTGATCATCTACTTTCAATGGAGCCTCTGTTCTAGCTCTAGCAAGTGGGCTATTCTCTGTAGGCATAGGTAGTATCTCCTTAGGTTGATTGAGGTTTGGAGTTTGGCTCAGTCCACCAATTGGCATTGTTTGAGTTGCACTTGCTCCCTTCAATGGCGGCCAGATCTCGATCTCATGTGAACATTGTTATATTGAAATCGCAGGGCTAGGGCACCCCTTATTTTCCTTCACGGCTTTCTTCTGATTCCTATTGGTTCTACTTAGTATCTCTTTTACTTAGTCCATTTATATTTAAAATGATAGCCTCTGTTCAAGTCATGTTTCTATCGTTAATTGTTCCAACGTATGTAATATGAATAAACTCTGAAAACAATAATTAAGTTTATAAAAGTGTGACTTCTCAAACAGTTTTATTTTTCAAATGAAATACTTACACATTCAAATACGATATTCGAGTAAACAATTCTGATTTTATTTCTCTCAGGAATGGTCACATCACATGCACATTTCAACAGTGTGCTGAATATGAACAAAGAGGCAACTCTACCGAGTTTCTCGACAACTTTCAACATGTTTTTATTTTATGATAATAGGTTAATAAATTAAAATAACCTGATTGTTATCTTACGTGTTTTGATTACTGCAAATGTACCATATCTACTACTATACTATAAGAGAGGATAAGTAGGTGATGCTCAACATGTATGCTTCAAGGATATACTGGTAATTTCACATGAAATGGAGTAATCTAATTGGATAAAAAAGCATCTTACTGTAGCTTCCATATAAATATTTAAGTGACAAAGACCGAATTGCCCCTTGCTTATCTCATCATACATCACCATTAGTTTACAAAAGCTTTTATGAAGATATGGGTCCCATCTGAGTCTTTGTTTTACCTGTTGCTATTATTTTGCAAGGATATAACCATTTTGTATTGTACTACTCATTGAAGAATCGGGGCTCATTACCATAGCATTATTCTTTATTCCATATTAGTTTGTTAGGCACAACTTTGATAACATGAGGTTCATTTAATTCTCATTACAGGTATTAATTATGCACTTCAGTTATATACTTTGATTTAGTTTAAGTGCAGTATGTGTAAATTAATCAACCACGTTTAAAAATGTAGAAATTACGTATAAATATATAATTTAAAACTTTTATCTTAAAATCTTACGTAAAAATACTTGAAAACTTTTTTTGTTTGGACGTTTCTATGTGATTAGCTTTTTAAATGATCTTAATACTAATTACATAAAATAGAAATTAATGATAGGTATTTGTCTACTATTCTTAAATTATATGAAAGTGTAAGAGTTTGGCATCATATGATTAATTAGCTTTAGAATTGTCAAAGACAGAAATAATGCCAATTACATAACGAAATGATAATACTACAGTGCTCAAGAATAAGGCAATTGCTTCAGCACTATGTAAGTGATAGTAAATTGGAAAATTTAAGATACAAAATCAAGTTTAAAAGAAAAATACGATCATATCTGAACTAATGTTTTGGCTCAACATTCTAGAGGCACTACACTTAAAATAGTAAAAAGTTACGAAAGTCAACAAATTAAAGCCAAAAATTTCAATAACCACATAAATTAAAGTACTATAGGAGTGGCAAACATACAGGTCGGGTCAGATATGGTTCGGGTCGAAAACAGGTAATGAAAAGACAAATAAATTATTCGATCCGACCCATCTTTAACAGGGATAAAAATGAGTTAACCGGCGGATTATATGGGTAACCATACTATCCGCGACTTCTTGCATATAATTAGTTTTGGGAGAATTCTTAGTCTCCCTAACTTGAGGAACCCCCACTTTGAGGCTTTACAAATGTAAAAGTTAGACTCATTGGTTATCCATTTTCTAAATGGATAATATGATTCTTATCCGTATTTGACCCGTTTTTAAAAAATTCATTATTCAACCCATTTTTAATGAATAATATAGGGGTTAACTATTTTCTATTAACCATTTTGCCAAACAAGTAATAACATTATTATTTGTAGAATAGGGATAGAAGTAATACGTGCATGAACAAATTGAAACAATTATTATATCTTAAAATAAATGAATACTAACTTACTGCTTCTCATTTAGGTAATTTTAACTTACAATAATATTATATTAAAATTACTATTTCAAAATACAACTAGAAAGAGCAAAGACTAGGGGCCAAAAATGCTTATATAAGAACTATTGCTTTCTCTTTATTTTTTCTTTTTTTTCAGTTCTTCATGAATGAAAGGAAAAAATCAAAACAGAGAGTTGCTCAAAAGCTATTTAAAATGCAGCCAATCTGCAAGTTTCAACTTCATTTTTTTTTTTTTGTATATTTAAGGAACAATAAAAGAAAAGGTGAAGATATTAAAAAGTAACTACAAAAGATTATGTATTATATTTTGACCAATATTCTATTGACCTCACCAAATTTAAGACAATTAAAAGTAATATAGTAAGTTAACTTGGTCGTTTTGTCGAGTACTATCCATATCAATTATGAGCAGATCTGCTTAATTTTTCACATCAACTCTAGAGTAATTTTTTCATCTTTTTTTTTTCTTTTGGTTAATGTAATTTCTCAAACTAAAATATATGCATTCTAACAACAAATTGTATGTTCAAATCTCACGCTTTCATTATTGTGCATCCACCACTACTTCTATTTGAAAGTAATATTTCTCAGTCTGATAGTTCAGTTAAAACAAACCAATACATCAATATAAGAATTATTCAATTATACTCCGAAAGAATAAACTCTAATCAGACGTGAAAATTAAGAGATTAGGATCTATAGTTTCTAATGAAAATTTAACCGAAGAAAATTTATAATAGTATTAGCAAAAGTAGACCACAGTCTATAGTTCCAAAAGAAAATTTATAGCAGTATAGATGTAGACCACAATACATACTTATAATGCTACCAATGGAAGACCTAGACCAAAAATTTAATTTTGTGAAAACAGTCGCTCAAATTTTTAATTCACCTGAATGTGTAGTGTACAAAATAAGATTTAAAAAATAATCTAAATGGACATAAAATTAAATATATTTATCTAAAAAATGATCATTTTATAAAAATATTCTACCTGAGGCACAGTTTTGTTGGGTCCGTGCAGCACGTGCTATCTCCAACTAGTACATATAAGAAAAGGGAAAAACGAACAAAGTGATCTTAACGAATAGACAAGAAAGTCATTGCTTTCATCATGAAAATTATTACTATATGGTTTTATATATAAAGCTTTGGAACATTTTGATTTTTTATTTTTCAACTACTGTTGTTCGATATTCATATTCTTTATTCTCCGTGTGACTTACAGGTCAGGGATTCGAGCCGTGAAATCAGTCACTATATTTGTATCAGGATAAATTGTCTATATCAAACCTCTTGTGATGCGGTTTTTTCATGATCCTACGTGAATACGAGATGTTTTATGCACTGCGCGACCTCTATGTTCAACTAGGTTTTGTCTTTTGTGTGAGCACAAGTCCATGTCAGTGTAAGTTTGAGAGTACATAGAGTTATCCATTGTGCACAAGTGTGCCTCACTTTCCACACTTGGGTAAACTAATGTTTCACTTTCGTATCTACCTTGCATGATTCAATAACAACAGCAAAATCCAGTGCAAATAACGTGTCACATTCTCATTGGGTTAGTTCCTGCTAAATACTGTTTCCCTTCCCCATGTTCTGCTCCTTTCTTTTTTCTTTTTATTCTTTTTCCCAGCAATAGATAAACAGAATGATTAGGATGTCATCCAAATTTTATTAATCCATATTCTTTCCCTTTATATGATATTCTTTCCTTATTAATGTACGTATTTTAAAAATAATGCTAGCATATTTTAAAATTAAAATAATTTTATTTTACCTATTTTACTTCTAATAAAAAACCTGTTTAGCTTCATGCCGAGTGTAAAAGAATAAAAATAGCTCGGTACACTATATTCTTGCTATGCTTGTGGTCCGAAGAAGGACGAAATCACAAGCGTCTATTATACACAACCTCATTTTTTCAAGAGACTGTTTCCAAGGCTTGAACCCTTGACATCTTGGTAACATGACAACAATTTTACCAGTTACGCTAAGACTCCTCTTCAGCTTCATGTCGAATGTTAGGGGTGTTCATGCTTCGGTTTGGATCGGTTTTTACCTAAAAAAAACCAAGTAAGTCAGTTCAAATATTGGAACCAAGCCAAACCAATTAATTCGGGTTTTTATCGATTTAGTTTATGTCGGTTTTGCCCTTTTTTTTGAGTTTATCTATTATTTATCGATTTTTTTATAAATATGAGATATACATTACCAACTACTACATTTTCAACATGACACTGTCAAACCAATTGCTCTTTGAGAAATATATCACTTTGCCAAGATATATTGATGATAATTGAAAATAGTGTTGAATAATATTAGGACTCAACTAAAAATAAATTATTTTTAACACGAAATAAATTCTTGTATTTAGCAAAAGAAAACTACTAATCAAAGTAGAATGTAAATACAAAGAACTAGACTAAAAGTGCAAAGTATTAAAATGTAACATAAATTTTTAGAAAGTTTGTATAAAAATATACGTGAATATATGTATAATAATAAATATTAAATAGTTATTTCTATACTCGGTTTGGTTCGATTTTTCTAGATATTCTTTTTAACCAAAATCAAACCAAATTTGATCGATTTTTAAAATTCAAAACCAAAACCAAACCAAACCGAAAAGGAATCGGGTTTTTTTAATCGGTTGGTTCGACTTTCGGCTCGGTCGGGTCTTCGGGTTTTTATGAACACCCCAACCGGGTGTATATCATATAAACTGAAATAAAGTACTTAGCTAACCCAACCCGGTAGGTTAGCCAACTAGTAATTATCCAATTCCAATGATATTAACAAGACAATAAAGCAAATATCTGAATCTTATACATTACCCCGAGGACTGGTAGTACAAATCACGAACTTCTAAAAATAGAATTTACAATGCTGAAATAAAATAAATAAATCATCTATTTAAAAAATACACAAACAGAGTTTTATAGATCTAAGGCTACCACGAACAAGAGGCAGCTACAATCAGGAACAAGTACATCTTCAATCCAGCTCCTATCGAACACGGCAACACCAACAACCAACATCTGCATGCAAGGTGCAGAAGTGTAGTATGAGTACAACCAACCTCATGTAGTCAGTAAGTAACAAACCTTACCTTAGGTTGAAAGTAGTGACGAGCTAACACAAGGTCGGGTCTAATACCAATATCCCACAACAATTCATAACAACAAAATACAAGTATAAAGAGGTATCTCAGAATTAAAAATGCTCAGCTCGTTCACAGTCCCATAAAATAGTCATGCTTTTCAAGTATCTCAGTGAAAACGCAAATGTTTTATCGAAAATGCCAAAAATACGAGTAAGTTTGAAAGCGATAATTTATCCAAATATCCTTTCCACAATAAATAAGATGTTTCATTTTCTTTCTAGATAAAAAGTGTGAAATACCTCTCTATGCCCACATATCAATGTGTGTAAACAAGTCATGAATGACGTGATAATGTATAGCATGAGGAAAAATGCAAGTTTGTGCTTGTATGTCATGTGTGCATTCTGTCACGACCCAATTCTCCCTCCGACTGGATCTCGTGACGGCACCTAGTCTAGACGACTAGGTAAGCCTATACCTTAAGCGAAATTTAGATAAAACAGGTAAAATAACAGTAAGAGAAATAAATCATAATAAAGTCGACGCCGCTCGGCATAAACATTTACTATACCCCAGAACCCGGAATATCACAATACATCACAAGCTACTCTACTGCTCAATATGTACAACTAGATAGAAAAGACCGTATAGTTTCATCTAAGAGTACTACAACTTCAAGATAGGAAGGGGACTCAGAGAGCTGCGGACGCTGCAGATTATACCTCGAGTCTCCTGATACGGTTGCTGCTGGCTAGCTGAGATACCGCGTACTAGGACCTAGATCTGCACATGGGGAAAACATGCGCAGAAGGGCATGAGTACCCCACATTCGGTACCCAGTAAGTACCAAGCCTAACCCCAGTCAAGTAGTGACGAGGTCAGGTAGAGGCCCTACTGAGGTTTGCAAAGTAACAGATATAGA
>ML294448.1:0-20822 GCA_005239495.1 Nicotiana undulata
CGGATTATATTTGCAACGCCCGCTTAGTCTTTTATTAGACACAGTTGAGCGTGATCAGTTGACCAAAGTCAACTTAATTCAAATTTCAAAAATTCGATTATCATTTTCCTCAGTTTTTCACATAAAGGCTTTCCGGTTACATGCCCGGGCTACTCGCGCAAATCGAGGTGAGATAAAATGATGTTTTCATGACCTCGAAACACAGAAGTAACTACAAAATACCCTAGATGACCTTTAGGGTCATCACAATTCTGTAGCCTCTCGAAGATAAGCACAGACGTCTCAATACCGATCCGCAAGACTCTACTAAACATGCTCATGACCGTTGAGTCCTATGTAACCTAGAGATCTGATACCAACTTGTCACGATCCCAAATCCTAACAGCTCGTGATGAAGCCTATCGTGGAACTAGGCTAGCCACTATTACATAACTACACATTTCTTTTAATAAAATTTCTCAAAATAATTAATAATTCCTCATAATACATATAAAACTTTCTAAATCTTTAAACAACATAAATAATCTAACAGTCTAAACTATTCCCCAAAACTGGAGTCAATTGATCACGAGCATCTAAGAATAATACTAACACTTCTAATGTCATAATACACTTTCTCAAAACAAAATACTAAATACTAAATGAAGGAAGGGAAATGGAGAAGCTGCGGACGCTGGACAGCTACCTCGAAATCCCAAATGCTGACGCCGAACGAACGCAAATGACTACTGCTCAGAACCATTACCTGGATCTGCACACAAAGGTGCATGAAGTAATGATGAGTACGCCAACTCAGTAGTAATGAAAATAAATCAAGTCTGAAGATAAGAAACACACGGTACAAAACACCAATTCACAAATAGTAAAATACTGAGTCTTAATAAAGTATACATGTAGTACAGATGTTTGAAAACCAGTTTCCGTAAAAAATCCTTTGAACAAGTATATTTTCCAATGTTTCTCAGTAACATTCCCAAAATATCAGTATAAAAGAATGAAGTGAATCATAATCAGAACTCAGCAAAATATCATCATAAACCGCCCCTCGGGCCAAATCATTACTCATAAATAGTCACTCAGCACCTCATCATCACTCAATAACAGTCACTCAGCACCTCACAGTCACTCATACCTCCCAATCACTCGTCACTCGTCACTCGCACTCGCACTCGCACTCAGTAGGTACCTGCTCTCACTGGGGGTGTGTTTAGACTCCGGAGGGGCTCCTACAGCCCAAGCGCTATAAACAACCAAGTCATGGCAATAATCACTCAGGCACTCGGCCTCTCTCATATCATAAATATCCTCACCATATTGGCCCTCGGTCCATAAATAACGGGGTTCTCGACCCAAAACAATATTTCAATACAAGAATAATAATTATCAATAAATCTGAGTGTCAAACAATTCATCAGGGAAGACTGAGTGTATAATCGAAATTTCTAAGTGAGGAATATTAGGAAAATAACCCCCCAAGTGGTCTAAACAGATCGGCACTTGGCCCCAAACGTGGCTTACAGCCCATATATATCAGAAACATAGTAATACTATTTAACATATGATTTGAAAGCAGTTTCGCAACTCAATAGTTGCCTCAGGGGGAAAAAATTTCCAAATTTCCAATTCGTGCATGCCCCACACTCGTCATCCAGTGTGTGTGTCACTCCAAAACAGTGAAAGGATGTAAAGTCGGAGGTTTCATACCTTCAGGACAGGATTTAAAGACATTACTTACCTCAAACTAGCCCGAAAAGCTACTCCGCAACACGTTTGCCCCTCGAATCAACTTCCGAGTGCTCCAAATCTTATCAAGTTCAGATTCTTCACATCAAATTATGCTAGGGGGATGAAACTCAATCGAAGAAAATTAACTTTATACACAATTCCCGAAATTAGCAAAAACCCGACCCCCAGGCCCACATACCAAAATGAACTCAAAAAACTTTATACCAAAATGATCCTCATAATCGGAGTCCAAATGACCCCTCAAATCACCTCTAGAAGGTCTCATAAACCCAAGCCCTAATCCTCTCTTTTTCCACTGATGTTTCCCAACTAAACACCACTAATTAGATCTTAATCACATATAATCGAGTTAATAAGTCCAAAAACCTTACCTCAATGAAGAACAATCATTTTCCTCTTCAAAAACCCTCCAAAAGCTCGGAACCCGCAATAACAATGGTGAAAAGAAGACTAAAAATCGCTAAGTCCATTTTTATACTTTATGCCCAGGCTTTTCGCACCTGCGGCCCTTTTTCTTGCACCTGCGCTCAAGGGGACCGCACCTGCAACTTTTCATTAAACAGGGGATTCTCGCACCTGCGGCCCAGGTGTCGCACCTGCGGCTCGCAGATGCGGCCACACAACCGCTTCTGCGGATTCTCTCCCATATGGCCTCCACCGCACCTGCGACCTTCCTGGCCGCTCCTGCGGCTCGCACCTACGGTCAAATATTCGCAGGTGCGGAAATAACAGAAGCAGAAACACAAGCAGCTGATGCTGCATTTTTCAACTCCAAAAATCCTCGTTCACCATACGAAATCATTCGCGAGTACCTCGGGACCCCAACCAAACATACAAACACATCATAAATGATCATTCAAACTTAGTCACACCCTCGGAACACCCAAAATAATATCAAAACACCGAAATCACATCAAATTCAAGCCATTGAACTAGGAAATTTCTAAATTACACCAACGATGCCGAAACCAACAAAAACACATCTGATTGACCTGAAATTTTGCACACATAGCCAAAATGACATTTCGAACCTGTTCCAACTGTCAGAATTCCATTCTGACCCCGATAGCCTATTTTTCACTACCGACCAAAAATCACCAAAAACTAACTTTCGCCAATTCAAGCCTAATTCTACACCGAACATCACAAAAACATTCTGAACACACTCCTAAGTCCCAAATCACCTAACGAAGCTATACGAGCCATAAAATCCACATTCTGAGGTCGTTTACCAATAAGTCAACTCTCAGTTGACTTTTCCAACTATAAAGCTACTTTTAGAGACTAGGTGTCTCAATTCTCACTACAACCATTATAAACCCGAGCCAATCGACTCTAACACATCATAAACAGTATTACCAACCTATGACAAGGCAAAAATAGTAATAATAATGCAGATTCTACGGAACGACCGGCCGGGTCGTTACATATACACCACACACATGCAAATTCACATAGCATTTAAGTTGGGGATTTCTATTCCCTCAAGTCAAGGTTAAACCAGCACTTACCTTAATTCAGCAAGCCACTCACTGCTCAATCACAAACTTTCCTTTAGAATTTGCCTTCAACTAACTCGTATCTAATCATAATTGAGTTTAATATTATTAATTATTGCTAAAGGAATTAACTTTATTGAAAAATCATGGGTTTCCTAAGTTTTCCCGAAAATCCCTAATTCTACCATGAAAAATTCTAGATTCTAGCTTGAAATCTTGTAAAACGTAGTTAAAGATTGAAAGAGATGAGTTAGAAATCACTTACCTATGATTTGGGAAGAAAATATTTTGGAAAAATTGTCTCTTCCGTTCTAGAGTTTTTTTTAAAGTAGTAAAATAATGAAAAAGGACTGTATGTATACGCCCCTCAGGTTCTGTCACCGTTGTCAACAGATAATTCCGATGCAGCAGTAATTCTGACCTTGCCCCGCCGTTGTCAGCGGAATTGTGGGCGCGGCGGTTGAAATCTGGGCTTGACCACCGCTGTCAGTGGAATTCCACGCGTTGCAGCGGAACCTGGTTCGCTGCTGCGGAATTCCAAGCATTGTCGTTCTTCCAAGTTCAGAGACCTGTGATTCTGCAGCTTTTCAGGTCTAGTTATTATTTTCTATGTCTCAAACACTCTATGGCCTACTCAAAACTCACCCGAGGCCTCGAGGATCCAAACCAAACATGCACGCAAGTCTAAAAATATCATACGGACTTGCTCGCACGATCAAATCATTGAAATAACATCAAAAACTATGAATCTAACCTCAACATCATGATTTTCTTCAAGAACATTTAGATTTCACTATTTCTCAACCGGACGTCCGAATCACATCAAATCAATTCTGATTCTTACTAAATTTCACAAATAGGACATAAATATCATAACAAACCTATACCGGGCCCCAGAACAAAATACGGCCCCAATACTAACGATTTCACACACTAATTCATTTCTTTATTTAATTAATAATCTAGCAAAATAATTTCAAAAATTGATTCCTAAAGCTAGGGACCTTGGAATTCAATTTCGAGCATGCAACTCCGCGTCCACCGAAAGTCGGTAACCTTCGTCACCGTCAGCATTTGGTACTCTCTCGATAGCTTCAATAGGGGGACCCTGATCATAAATGGGTTGTTTGTCCCATACCACAGTCCCATATTTTACTGCAGACCTCCCGGGGTTGCCAGAACACAGATCTGGGTACGTTTGCTCAAAATGTTGACCAAAGTCAACTGAAACCAAATTTTAACTCAACAATTCATTATTTCTCATATTTCCACATAAAAGCTTTTTGATTTCACGTCCAGACTGCTCACGCAAATCGAGATAATGAAAATTAATCTTTAAAGGCTAAACATCCTGGAATGGAGTCTTAATTCATAAGATGACCCTTTGGGTCATCACAATCTCCACCTCTAAAACAAACGTTCATCCTCGAACGGACATAGAAAAGGACCTGAACTAGCAAACAAGTGGGGATATCTACTCTGCATGTCCGACTCGGACTCCCAAGTAGCTGCCTAACATGCTGACCTTGCCACTACACTCGAACTGAAAGGTTAATCTTTGACCTCAACTGACGAACATGCCAGTCTAATATGGCTACCGACTCCTCCTCAAAAAACAAATCCTTGTCCAATTGGATAGAGCTGAAATCTAACACGTGGGACGGATCACCATGATATTTCCGGAGCATAGATACATGTGATGTTTTAGACGTCAATGCCACTCAAGAATATAGGTTACATGTGTGGTACCCAATTTTTCGAGTGTTGTCTCAAAAAAAGAAACTGGTTCTTTTTTGTGTTCCAACTTCTACTGGTGCGGAATAATAAAAGCAGTAAAGTAAAAGAACAGAGATTTTTACGTGGAAAACACCTGGCTCAAAAGGTGAATAAACCAGAACCTACTCCTCAGAAGGATTTGCTCAAACCCTTCACTAAAAACTCTAAGCCAAACGGACTTACAAAATAAACTCTTTTGTAATCCTAGGACTAACTGTAATCCCTTTGTATCAACTAGCCTCTAGCTAATTTCTAAAAGCTTCAAGTTAACTCTAACTTGAACAATGTGTACCTATTATAATCGCTTCTAAGAAAGCTGAAAATATACAATGTTAAAACTCCTACTACAATCAACTAGACTCAATACACAAACGATGAAACTGATTCTTCTAGCTGATCTTTAGCCTTTGTATCGCACAATAATTCTGCTTGCAAAATAACTGGGAATTTTGCTTTCAGATCTTGATTCACTTCTGTACTTTTACGTAAAGAATTTCAGCAGGAATACTTCAAGTGTCTATAGAGTCAGTAGTTGAGTTTGTCGTTCAATTCTAGTACAACTCTAACTGGGTGAAAGAGTTCGAATTAAACTCAACTTCCTTCATTTGTTACTATCTTTGCTGAATTCAACTTATAGCCTCTTTATTAGTTTGCAACCTTTTCGTATTAGGAGACAATCTCTTGGTTCATTGATACTTCACAATCACATTTATCTCCTATGCATATACGGTTTATGTGCCAGCCATTCAGTTCAAGTATGTGTGCTCTGATGGACCTGTCAACTGGTCAGACATTTGTCAATCTTCAAAACTATGTAGTGACTTGGGGCAACAAATTCCCCCTTTTTGATGATGACAAACTCTGTGCTTAATCTTGTATACACTTCAAACAATTTGTACGATGTTAAGCATTAATCGTAGAGAAACCAGGTTCATTAGGTTATAAATATCACTTTGAAATTTTTTGAAAAAGTCAGCAACAGATATATCTTCCCCCTTTTGGCATCATCGAAAAGTTGCAAAATGATACACTTACCAGAATTATTAATTATTACTCATGGCCATATGAGGCAACTGCAGGTGCAAAGCATGATTAATCAATACAAGAAACCAATAAATGTAAGCTACATAAGAAATTAAGACAAGTCAATAACTAAACAGCATATTCATTGATTAGGAACGAACATCAAACACAAGACAATTAAAAACAAAAACAACCAAATACCATGAGAAAAATAGAACTAAAAAAAACAGAAACAAGTCCAAAAAGACATAAACAAGTCCCGAACTGGGCACTGAAGGGCTATAGGGTAGCTCTGGACAGCCTAAGGATGGGAAGGTGCAGAGGAAGTTGTGGTCTTGGATTGTAGAAGAGAAAGCATCTGCTGAAGAACACCCTCGTTCTTTTCCTTCTCTTTTGCTAATTCATCCCTGAGAGCATCCCGCTCAGCTTCAACCTCAATCAAACGAGATTTCAAACGAAGGATCTTCATATCCTTGATCTCGCTTTCCTGCACCAGAGTTCTGACTTTGTTGTTGACTGGTTGCTTCCTAGATGAACCAGGTTCATCTGCAGGAACATTGACAGTGTAATCACATGTCAGCAAAGTTTCCTTCCCAAAATAATCCTTGGTAGTCGCCATTTCAGCCCTCTTCACATGAACCCCAAAATGTGCAAGCACAGCTGTCAGAATGAGTCCATATGGGATTGCATGTGCTTTGGTTCCATTCAAAACTCTGTCCAAGAGTTGGGTGATGAAAGCTGGCCAATTGATTTGCTTTCCCCTGTACAGAAACTCCATCAGAGTCAGATCCATATAGTTGGCTATGTGCCTTCTTTCTTGTCTGGGAAGCAGGAATTTGATGACAAACTCGAAGAACAACTTGTGCTCTGGCTTCATTTCACTTTTGTAGACCGGCCTGGGTTCAATCTCCCTCTCATTGTCGCTGAAGAATCTGGTGATGTTGATTGCTGAGGCCATCCCATCTAGACAAGGCCATCTCTGCCTTGTGTAGTCCTCATAGCCCTCAGTTGGTATGTTCAGAATTTCACCCATCTCTTTAGCATCAAAGGAAACTTGAAATACTTTTACCATAGAGGTGACCCTGCCGTCTTTGACAATGGCATTTCCCATGAATTCCACCAATTCAGCCCTTGCCAGTATGCCTTCCATGCGAAGGACCATGTCCTTCCATCCCTGCACGTCCAGAGTGTCCTGTAGATATCTCATTTCAGGCTCCTCTAGATCTTTGAACAACTTACCCTTCAAGATTGTTCGCTTGCCAAACATTATAATTCTGTCAGTCTCCACATCATCTTCCTTCTCCTCTTCTCCACTCCAGTCTGCATCATCATCTTTCTCCAATACCTTCACTTTCTTTGCCTTGGACCTAGTCCTTTTGGCAGTGCTTGGAGTTGCGGCGGACACAACATCTGACTTCTTTGAAGAAGCCTTAGACTTTTTGGGTTTTGGTGTCTCAACCACAACTGGAGCAAGTTGCTCCTCTTGTTGGACCAGGTCCAACGTCTCGTCTTCAATAACAATAGCCTCAACAGGATCTCCAATCTTAGCTTTACCCTTTGCCGCCTTCTTTTAACTGCTCTCTTGCAGAGCCTTCTCCAACTTTTCTTCTTCTTCTCTCACAATATTACGAGTAGCACGCACCTTAGGGACAGGAGCATCAGCAAAAACAGTAGCTTTCCTCTTCTTTGGAGGAACTGAGGTAGATGTTTTCTTGGACTTCTAAGTCCTCCTTTTCTTGGGGTTATAGGACTCCCGCAATTTCTTTAGCCTTTCAGCCAATGTCTCGTCCCCAGATGAACCAAGTTCATCTGCTCCTTTCCTCAAGCTTGCTAGACCTGCCGCTGCTTCCTCGACTACACTGGTTCCCCCTAAGTTTGTGACATGTCCTTCAACATTCTTAGGAATGGGACCACAGAGAGCCAAAGTGGTGCCATCCTCCCCAGATCCCCTTGCAACTCCTTCGCCCTCTCTCTCAAGAACTCTTACTTTCCTCTGCCTATTCGGCACTTCAATATCAACAACAGACCCCACCAAGACGAACCGATTTTCAGTAGTAGCAATTACAGAATTGATTTTAGGATTACCTTTCTCAGAACTTGTTGAACTAGGTGCTTCATCCTCGTTGGCTGATTTAAAATATTCACTTGATGATTCTGCGTTAGGATCCTTATTAGCCTGTAGAATTTCTTCCAAGAATCTTTCTCTAGAACCAGAAGCAACTGTCTTTCTGGCAAGAATTTTCACACGGCGATCCCTGGCGGCTGGAGTAGGGTTAGGTGTGGGTTCAAGAACTGGAGTAGGTTCAGGGGTTGAGGTTATCTCTGGATATTGAGAGTTATATACAGATGGAGAATTAGAGTCAGATTCATAATTTACTCCATCGTAATCACGATTTTGGGATGAAGTGGAAGAAGAAGCAGGTGGTGGTGAAGACATGATTAAGCGTGTTAGAAGAGAGAAGAGGTTGATCAGTTTCGGTTTGTGTAGAGTAAGTTGAACTTGGTACGACGGTTACTTTATGAAGAAAAGAGTAATGATGATCTTTTTATAAGATGTGGCTAGGGAGATCACAACGGCAGAGTATTAACTCAAGTGGGAGTCTAATCGATATAGGACTGATATTTATTAGACAGTTATTTTCCCCCTAAAACTAGGCTAATTAAGTGAGATGGGACTTCTTGAAACTAGTTCAATTTTGGGTAAGTACAAAGTATTTGAAGTTGAACCATAAGTAGATAGAGTCCTGCTCATGTATGGATGTACTTGATTTAATAAATGAATGGAGATGAGAACGTACCTTGTCAGTCAGATGAACCAGCATGGATGAACCAGGTTCATCATGTTAAAGTATTTAATTTGCCTCAATTATCCAAGATAGAGAAACATCATTAGTACCCAAGGAATCATATTAATACATGGAAAAAGAGTATGGCAATAAAGACATGACACTGAGCAATGATTAGTCTGGATAAGTACCTAAGTTAAGTTTTCTAGCCAAAACATTTTTTTTTATTTTTTTTAAATATTTTTGTTTTTCAAATTAGGTGATCTTAATCATCCCTAATTCAAGCATGTTTCTCTCAAAATGCTCCCTACTCAGTGCTTTAGTGAATATGTCAGCAATTTGATGATCAGTAGCACAAAATTCGATTGAGATCATTCCTCTTTCATAGTTATCCCTTAGGAAATGATGCCTCACATCTATGTGCTTAGTTCTCTTATGATGAACCAGGTTCTTCGTCATATTAATAACACTAGTGTTATCATAGAAAATAGGAATGCATTCCACATCTATACCAAAGTCCATGAGTTGTTGCTTGATCCATAGCAACTGGGCACAGCATGAGGCTGCAACCACATATTCAGCCTCAGCAGTAGACAGGGCTACTGAATTTGTTTTCTTGGTGGCCCAAGACACAAGGCAGGAGCCCAAAAAGTGAGCCATGCCTGAGGTACTTTTCCTGTCAACCAGAAAACCTGCATAATCAGCATCAGCATATCCTACAAGGTCGAAATTACTACCTTTAGGATACCAAAGGCACAAATCATGTGCTTTTCAAATATCTCAAAATTCTCTTCACCGCAGTGAGGTGGGACTCCTTTAAATTTTCTTGAAACCTAGCACACAGTCCCACGCTGAACACAATATCAGGTCTGCTGGCAGTGAGATATAATAGAGACCCAATCATCCCTCTGTATAGCTTTTGATCAAAGGAAGAACCAGGTGCATCCACATCCAATTTGGTAGTTGTGGCTATGGGGGTGTCTATTTCCTTTGAGTCCTCCATTTTAAACTTCTTGAGGAGTTCTTTCACATACTTTTGTTGATGAATCATTGTTCTATGTGGGTTTTGCTTGATTTGCAAGCCTAAAGAAGTTTAGCTCACCCATCATACTCATTTCAAACTCACTCCCCATAAGTGTAGCAAATTCCTTACTCGGTTTTTCAGTAGTTGCTCCAAATATAATATCATCCACATATATTTGCACAACCAGGAGTTCTTTACCCTTTTCCTTTATGAACAAGATGCTGTCAATTTTGCCTTGTTTGTACCCATGTACTAACAGGAATTTTGATAGCCGCTCATACTATGCTCTAGGTGCTTGTTTGAGACCATAGAGAGCCTTGTCAAGTTTGTATACGTGGTCTGGTGACTCCTTGCTTTCAAAACCTGGAGGCTGTTTGACAAATACATCTTCCTTCAAATAGCCATTGAGAAAGGCACTCTTAACATCCATCTGATGGAGAGTGAATTCCATATGTGCAGCAAATGCTATAAGAAGTCTGATTGCCTCCAGTCTTGCCACAAGGGAAAAGGTTTCATCATAGTCAATTCCCTCTTCTTGACTATACCCTTGAACAACCAGTCTAGCCTTGTTTCTTGTAACAGTTCCATCCTCATCNTCCGGATGACAAATCTGTTATTATGTTCTCAAGAGGGTGAGAACTCTGATATTTGTGTTGTTTGAGTACTAGTAGTTCACTTCTAGATAGTTCCATGTTGTTTTGCTGTTGTGGAACAGGATCAGGGTCGGGATTCACATGTTGAGTTCCCCCTGTCATGTTGCTTGGGGTAGTTGGACCTGGTCCATCACCTGTTCCATCTTCCATGGCTTCTTCAATGTGTTCACTTCTTCTCACCAGTCCAAGCTCCTCATCTTCTAGTTCCTGTATCTCAGAAAGAGTGTTAGTTTCATCAAAGACAACATGCACACTCTCTTCTACACACATAGTTCTTTTATTGTACACTTTATAGGCTTTACTATGTGATGAATATCCCAAGAATACTCCCTCATCACTTCTGGGATCAAATTTACCTAAGGAATCTTTGCCATTATTGTGCACATAGCATTTACATCCGAAAGCCCTAAGATGGGATATGTTGGGCTTTCTCCCTTTAAGTAATTCATAGGGAGTCTTCTCTACCAGTGGCCTGGTCATACATCTATTGATTATATAGCAAGCAGTGTTTATTGCTTCTGCCCAGAAGTTGTGTGGTAGTTTGCTAGAAAGAAGCATGGTTCTTGCCATGTCTTCAAGAGTTCTATTCTTTCTTTCCACAACCCCATTTTGCTGTGGGGTTCTAGGGGCAGAAAAGTTGTGATTGATACCATGTTCATCACAGAACTCAGCAAACTTAGCATTTTCAAATTCAGTACCATGGTCAGATCTTATTGATGCTAGTTGATGTCCTAATGTATTTTGAGTTTTCTTAACAAATGCGATGAACATATCAATTGCTTCATCCTTAGATACCAGAAATAAGGTCCACATGAACCTTGAGTAATCATCAACTAACACCATCACATATTTATTACCACATCTGCTCAGAGTTCTCATTGGACCACACAAATCCAGATGAACCAGTTCCAACGTCTTGGTGGTACTGACCATTTTCTTACTTTTGAATGAGGATCTTACTTGCTTCCCCCTTGCACATGCCTCACAAACTTTGTCTTCCTTGAACTTAATGTTAGGGAGTCCCACCACTAAGTCCTTATAGCTTTATTTGTTAAGCTGATTTAGACTTGCATGTCCAAGTCGTTTGTGCCAAAGGAGAGGATTACTGTCCAAAACACTTAAGCAAGTGAGTTCATTTTCAGACAGTGTGGACATGTCTATGACATAGATATTATTCATTCTCTTTCCCTGCAAAACAATCTTGTCAGTAAGCAAGTTAATCACAAAACATTTTGTGGAAGTGAAAGCAACCAGGTTACCTCTGTCACACAATTGTGACACACTGATCAGGCTATATTTCAAGCCATCTATCAAGTACACATGTTCGATGGAACGTGTGTCATCCTTACCTACTTTGCCAACCCCTATAATTTCACCTTTCTTTCCATTTCCAATGAGACATTTCCTCCTTTGAGGTTTTCAAGTGAAAGGAACTGTTCCTTGTTCCCCGTCATATGTTTTGAGCAGTCACTATCCAAAAACCAAATTTGGATGATTCCTCTCACTTGTACCTACAAAAGGAAATCGGGGGTTAGTTTTAAGAACCCAAACTAGTTTGGGTCCTTTTCTATGAGATAATGGATGAATCAGATTTTTTCTGGCCCAATTTGGTAGCCAGTTCTTTTTTTGACAAACCTCTCATTTTTTTGACCGGCCTGCTCTTTTGCAGTACACTCATATTTGTAGTGGCCAGTCTTACCACAGTGGGTGCGGATTTTATTTTCAGGGAGAGTGAGATACTTGATTTTGTGATCCCACTTAGGCAATTGACTCCCAAAACCAAGCCCTCTCCGGTTGCTACTATGATTCTCTTGAAGCCATGTCAAGGCATCAGAGGATTTATTCCATTTACAAGTTCTATCTAATTCATGTTTGACTTTGCCAAGCTCTTCTTTAAGTGATCTTATCTGTTCATCCTTGGCATACATTTTATCTTTTAGTTTTCCCAAATTTTCTTCTAACATTACATGAGAGTGATCAACAACCTTTTTACTAGATCCTAATCTCAATTTTAAGTTCTCTGATTTTAGTTCTAGAATCTCAGTATCAAGTGGATGAACCTGGTTCAACAAGACAGTGTTTTTCTTTTCAGATTCACTGACTCTGATTTCCAGGTTCATGCACCTTGCTTTTAGCATTGCACATTCTTTAGAAAGTTGATCCTTCTCTTTGATTTTTTCCTTAGAATCATCTATGAAATCAAGTAGCAACTCAGAGAGTTTGTCTTTAGGTAGGAACTTTATTTTGTTTTTAAGATGACAGATACTTACCTCTGGTTCCTCCTGTGATTCCTCATCAGATTCTCCAATTGCCATGAGCGCCTGATCTTCAGTCTCCCCATCTTTTGATTCCTCATCTGAACTTTCCCCCAAGCAGCAACCATAGCCTTGGTTGTGGTTTTCTTGGGTTGGACCAGTTCCTTCTTCCTGTTCCTTCTTTCATATCTCTCCTTTTTCCATTCTACTTCCCACTGAGGACAGTTTTTGATGAGATGGTCAGTCTTACCACATTTGTAGCATCACTCGTTGGTTGGCCTTTCTGGAGCTTTTGCTTTGTTGTAATTTCTTCCTCTAGAGATTCCCTTCTTCCTCATGAGAAAGTTTCTGAATTCTTTGGTAATCATGGCCATCTTATCTTCCTCCAAATATTCTCCCTAAGTGATTCTCAGTGCTAGACTCCTCTCCTTGTTTGGACTATCCATCTTCATTGTCTGCCTTCTGAGTTCATAGGCAATGAGGTTTCCAATCAGCTCATCCAATTTCAGGGTTGCCATATTTTTGGATTCTTGGATAGCAGTGATTTTGCTTTCCCAGGAAATTGGCAAGACCCTTGTCAGGATCTTCTCAACCCTGTCCTCTTCCAAAATGACTCTTCCAAGAGACTTCAGTTCATTAGTCAAGGTTGTGAACCTTGTGTACATCTCTTGGATAGTCTCTCCTTCTTTCATGGTGAAGTTTTCATACTGAGAGTATAGTAGAGTACCTCTAGACCTCTTTACCTGAGGTGTTCCTTCATGGGCTACTTGTAGAGTATCCCAGATTTCTTTGGCTGTGGTGCAACTTTGGATTCTGTTGTATTCATCTGGACCTAATCCACAAACTAGCCAGTTCTTGGCCTTAGCATTCTTCTCCCATTTCTTCAAATCTTCAGCAGTGCAATCAGCCCTAGTCTTTGCTACATCTAAACCTTCAGCAATCTTCTTCATTGTAGCTAGAGGTCCATCAGTGACTATGTCCCAGAGTTCATAGTCTTCTCCAATCAGGTGGTCCTTCATCCTGTTCTTCCACCAAGAGTAGTACTGGCCATTGAAGAGTGGTGGCCTTGCAGTTGATTAACCTTCCCAGTTCTAAGGTGGTGCACTCATTTTGATCTTTTCCAAGGTGTTAGCCTTTTCAAGGATAACCTGCTCTGATACCAATTGATGTTTTAGACGTCAATACCACTCAAGAATATAGGTTAAATGTGCGGTACCCAATTTTTCGAGTGCTGTCTCACAAGAAGAACTTGGTTCTTCTTTGGGTTCCAACTTCTACTGGTGCGGAATAATAAAAGCAGTAAAGTAAAAAACAGAGATTTTTACGTGGAAAACACCTGGCTCAAAAGGTGAAAAAACCACGACCTACTCCTCAGTAGGATTTGCTCAAACTCTTCACTAAAAACTCTGAGCCAAACGGACTTACAAAATAAACTCTTTTGTAATCCTAGGACTAACTCTAATCCCTTTGTATCAACTAGCCTCTAGCTAATTTCTACAAGCTTCAAGTTAACTCTAACTTGAACAATGTGTACCTATTACAATTGCTTCTAAGAAAGCTGAAAAGATACAATGTTAAAACTCCTACTACAGTCAACTAGACTCAATACACAAATGATGGAACTGATTCTTCTAGCTGATCTGTAGCCTTTGTATCGCACAATAATTCTGCTTGCAAAATAACTAGGAATTTTGCTTTCATATCTTGATTCACTTCTGTACTTATGCGTAATGAATTTCAGTAGGAATACTTCAAGTATTTATAGAGTCAGTAGTTGAGTTTGTCGTTCAATTCTAGTACAACTCTAATTGGGCGAAAGAGTTCGAATTAAACTCAACTTCCTTCCTTTGTTACTATCCTTGTTGAATTCAACTTCTATCCTCTTTATCAGTTTGCAACCTTTTTATATTAGGAGACAATCTCTTGGTTCATTGATACTTCACAATCACATTTATCTCCTATGCATATACGGTTTATGTGCCAGCCATTCAGTTCAAGTATGTGTGCTCTAATGGACCTGGTTCAACTGGTCAGACATTTGTCAATCTTCAAAACTATGCAGTGACTTGGGTCAACAACATGGAATACCGGAAGAACTGAGGATAACCCTTGAGGTAACACAAGTCTATATGCTCCCTCCCCCACTCTCTCAAGAATCTCAAATGGCCCGATATACCTAGGGCTCAACTTACCCTTCTTTCCAAATCTCATAACACCCTTCATGGGTGATACCCGAAGTAATACTCTCTCTCCAACCATGAATTCTACATCACGAACCTTACGGTCGGCATAACTCTTTTGCCTAGACTGAGCTGTACGAAGTCGATCTTGTATAATCTTGACCTTGTCTAAGGCCTCTTGAACTAAGTCTGTACCCAATAACCGAGCCTCTCCCCGCTCAAACCACCCAACTGGCGATCTACACCGTCTACCATATAATGCCTCATAGGGAGCCATCTGAATGCTCGACTAGTAACTATTATTGTAGGCAAAATCTGCTAACGGCAAGAATTGATCCCAAGAACCTCCAAAATCAATAACACAGGCGCAGAGCATATCCTGCAAGATTTGAATAGTACGCTCGGACTGCCCGTCCGTGTGAGGATGGAATGTTGTACTCAACTCAACCCGTGTACCTAACTCACGCTGAACCGCCCTTCAAAAGTGCAAGGTAAACTGCGTACACCGATCAGAAATCATAGACACAGGCACACTGTGAAGGTGAACAATCTCTGGAATATATATCTTTGCCAACCGCTCCGAAGTATAAGTATTTGCCACTAGAATGAAATGTGATGATTTAGTCAGCTTATCCACAATAACCCAAATGGCGTCGAACTTCCTTTGAGTCAGTAGGAGTCCAACGATGAAGTCCATAGTGATATGCTCCCACTTCCACTCAGGAATCTCTATTTGCTGAAGCAAACCACCGGGTCTCTGATGCTCATATTTCACCTGCTGGCAATTCAAACAACGAGCCACATAAGCAACAATTTCATTTTTCATGCTTCGCCTCCAATAATGTTGTCGCGGGTCCTGGTACATCTTGGAAGCACCTGGGTGAATAGAATACTTAGAACTGTGAGCCTCCTCAAGGATCAGCTCACGAAGTCCATCAACATTAGGCACACATATACGACCATGCATCCTCAAAACACCGTCATCTCCAACTGTAACCTTCTTGGCACCAACGTGCTGAACTATGTCCCTAAGGACCATCAAATGTGGATCATCATCCTGCCTATCTTTGATACGCTCAAATAAAGAAGATTGAGCGACTGTACAAGCTAGAACACTGTTGGGAGAAATATCCAACCTCACGAACTGATTTGCCAAGGTCTGAATGTCTGAAGCTAACGGTTTCTCACCGACTGGAATAAATGCAAGGTTGCCCATACTTACCGCCTTCCTACTCAATGCATCAGCCACTACATTGGCCTTCCCTCGGTGATATAATATGGTGATGTCATAATCTTTCAATAACTCTAACCATATCCTCTGTCTCAAATTAAGACCTTTTTGCTTGAATAAGTACTGGAGACTGCGATGATCTGTGAAAACCTCACACGGCACACCATAGGGATAATGCCTCCAAATCTTTAATGCATGGACAATGGCTTCCAACTCTAAGTCATGGACAGGATAATTTTTTTCATGAACTTTCAATTGTCGAGACGCATATGCAATCACCCTGTCATCCTGCATCAATATTTCTCCAAGCCCAACACGGGAGGCATCACAATATATCGTGAAAGATCCCGAACATGATTGTAACACCAACAACAGGGCTAAAGTCAAGGCTGTCTTGAGCTTTTGAAATCTCGCCTCGCACTCTTCCGGCCATTTAAATGGGGAACCTTTCTGCGTCAATTTAGTTATTGGGGATGATATAGATGAAAACCCCTCCACAAAATGATGGTAGTAACCCGCCAAACCCAAGAAGCTTCTTATTTCCGTGGTTGTAGTGGGTCTAGTCCAGTTCTTGACTGCCTCTATCTTCTTATGATCTACCTGAACACCCTCTGGAGATACGATGTGACCCAAGAAAGTTACTAAATTCAACCAGAACTCACACTTTGAAAATTTTGCATATAGCTGATTATGGAGGTGATGTTCATGCTCCTCTCGGTTGTGGGAGTATATCAGAATATCATCAATGAATACAATTACGAAAGAACCCAGATGAGGCTTGAAAACCCAATTCATCAAGTCCATAAAGGCTGCTGGCGCCTTAGACAAGCCAAAAGACATCACCAGAAATTCATAGTGCCCATACCTTGTCCGAAAGGCTATCTTAGGAACAACGGACGCCCAAATCTTCAACTGATGGTAGCCCGATCTCAGATAAATTTTCGAAAACAACCCGGCACCCTGAAGCTGATCAAATGAATCATCAATTCTCGGTAATGGATATTTATTCTAGATGGTGAATTTATTCAATTGTCGGTAATCTATACACATTCTCATTTATCCATCCTTCTTCTTCACGAACAAAATCGGTGCACCCTAGGGCGAGACACTAGGTCTAATGAAGCCCTTGTCAAGCAAATCTTGCAACTGTTCTTTCAATTCTTTCAATTCTGGTGGGGTCATTTGATATGGAGGAATAGAAATGGGCTGAGTGCCCGGAGCCACATCAATGCAAAAATCGATATCCCTGTCGCGTGGCATCTCCGGCAGGTCTGCATGAAGCACCTCGGGAAATACGCGAACAATAGGCACCAAACCTATCGTAGAAACTTCAGTATCAAAATCACGAATATGAGCCAAATAAGCCAAACATCCCTTCTCAACCATGCGACGAGCCTTGGCATAAGAAATCACTCAGCTGGGAGAATGAACATGAGTCCCTTTCCACTCTAATCGAGGCAACCCTGGCAAGGCAAACGTAAATTTTTTGGCATGGCAGTCCAAGATGGCATAGTAAGGTGACAACCAATCCATGCCCAATATAACATCAAAATCGACCATGTCTAGAAGCAAAAGGTCTACACTAGTTTCAAGACCCTCAATGACTACTGCGCACAAACGATACACACGATCTACCATAATAACATCCCCCACCGGCGTAGACACATAAAACAGGGACACTCAAGGAATCCCGGGGAATAATCATATACGAGGCAAAATATGATGACACATAAGAATAAGTAGATCCCGGATCAAACAAAACTGAGGCATCTCTATTGAAAACACAAATAATACCTGTAATAACGGCATCAGATGACTCTGCCTCGGGTCTAGCTTGAAATGCATACAATCGGGGTTGGGCCCCACCATCCTGAACTATGTCTTTGGGAGGACCTCTGATGAGCGGACCTCCACCTCTAGATGGTTGGCCTCCACCTCTAGCATCCTGGCCTCAACCTCTAACAATTTGGCCCCTACCTCTGGCTACTTGACCCCTACCCCTGGTTGGCTGGGCAGGTGGTGTTGTAGCTGGTGCCGGAACTATGGCACGAGAACCCTGGTACTGATGGTGATTACCCGAAAGTCTCGGACAAGCTCTCCGAACATGCCCATATTCACCACACTCAAAGCATCCCTCCTGATATAGAGGCTGACCCTGACGAGTCGGCTGACCTCGATAGTAACTCTATAGAGGAGGTGCTCTGATAGGAGATAATGGAGCACTGTAGACTGGCTGAGCAAAAGGAGGCGTATAAGAACCACGACCGCCTAAGATACGATGTGAAGCCTGAAGTGCTAAATGAAATGGCCGGGAAGAATGGACTTTGCTGATACTAACCCGCCTCCAGATGAGGCACCGCTGAATCCACCCGAATGGCGAGGTCTCTTGTCTGAACTTTGACATCCCAATCCGAGAACCATCTCAACTCTTCTGGCCGCATTGGTTGCGTCCTGAAAGGATATCTCGGTCCTTGTCTCCTTATCCATCTGCAACCTGATGGGCTGAGCTAGGCCCTCAATAAATTTCGTGACCCTCTCTCTCTCTCTGTGGGCAACAAAAGAATAGCATGTCGGGCCAGATCCACAAAACGATTCTCATACTAGGTGACCGTCATGTTGCCCTACTAAAGTCGCTCAAACTGACGACGATTCTCCTCTCTAGTAGTGATAGGCAAAAACTTCTCCAAGAAGAGGTGTGAAAACTGATCCAAAGTCAGAGCAGGTGACCAAGCTGGTCTAGTCAACAAATAGTCCCTCCACCATTACTTGGCGGAACTAGTCATCTGAAAAGCGGCGAAGTCCAAAATACCCATGTTCCGAAGAACCTCATGATAGCTATCATGATATTCTTGAGGGTCCTCTGACGTAGCACCACTGAAATGGACAGGGAAAAGCTTAATGAACCTTTCCAATCTCCACAAAGCACCGATGGACATAGTTGCCCCATCAACAAGCGGCGCTGCAGCAACTGGCTGAATTACCCCAACCGAATTAGCTGCTAGGGTCTGAACTTAAGGAGTAGTCTGATACAGGAGTATGAACCCCTCCTCCAGCCTGGGATACAGATGCTTCCACAGGGATTGTGCCGGTGTGGGTTACGCTCTCCATAAGGACCATTAATCGGACCAAAGCATCCTGAAGCACCGGGGTAGCAATAAACCCCTCTGAGACCTGAGTTGGTCCCGCTGGAACCCGCTAATTAATCTCTATTTAGGGCTCCGCAACTGGGGCTGCTATTTGAGCAATGGGCTGAGTCCTGCCCCTGCCTCTGCCTCGGCCTCTGACATGGCCTCCGCCTCTGTCCCTATTAGGAGTTGTTGCTGCTGGAAGAGCGGATTGTTGGTCAGCGGAAGAAGAAGCACGTGTTCTCACCATTTGCGAGAGAATAAAAGAGTTCAATCAGTATTTGAGATGTTAAGAATCGCACGATAGAGTAGAAATAAAATAAGTTTGTTCCTAACTTCATAGCCTCTAAGATAAGTACAGACGTCTCTGTACCGATCCTTCAGACTCTATTAAGCTTGTTCGTGAAATGTGAGACCTAGGGAACCTAGGTCTTTGATTCAAACTTGTAACGACCCAAATTTCCAACCCATGGGATCGTGATGGGACCTAACACCACACTTGCTAGGCAAGCCAATGTTAGAACTTAACTAACCATTTTCTTCTTAAAATTTGCTTAAACATGAATAAACAATTTAAAATAAACACGAAATTTAATACTTTCTAATAATTGATATCAGGAATAATATTCAAAATAATAAATGAACCACGAGCTAATACTAACTATAAAATTACCCAGGATCCGGTGTCCTAATTCACGAACTAATAAAGAATACTACAAATAATTGGGCTGAAAGAAATGTATCTATGTTTTGAATGAAGTAAAACAATATCTAAATAATAAAGGGAAGACTCTAGGAATCTGCGCACGCCAACAGATCTACCTCGTGTCTCCGTGCGAATAATGCCAGCTACTACTTTCACCTAGCTCTGGCCGGTACTTGGATCTGCACAAGAAGTTCAGAGTGTAGTATCAGTACAACCGACCCCATGTACTGAGTAAGTGCTGAGCCTAACCTCGACGAAGTAGTGACGAGGATACGGCGGGGCATTAACAATATAACCTGTGAACAATAAGCAAGAAGGAAATTCTAAACAAAACAAAACAATAATCTGTAGCAATAAATATAATAACTCAGCCACCTTTTCCAGGTCTCAGCTATAACCAATTTTCACATAAGTTTCCAAATTTCCAAATTCATTTTAAAATAACCGTAAGTGCATAATATGAAAAACAGTAAAGTAAAACAGTAAGTTTTCAAATCTTTGTGTTTAAAATCAGTAAAACATAAGTGTCCTCCCTTATTGCTCCTTGTTGCGGCGCGCAACCCACTCCCACCTGTCCACCCTTATTGTTCCCCCTATATATATCACCCTTATTTCTCCTGTTACGGCGTGCAACCCGATCCCACCTGTCTGTCATTATGACTCCTTGTTGTAGCGTGTAAGGGTGGCTAACGGGCCGGGCCCGGGACAAATGGGCCAAGTGGGCCGGGCTTTGCGGGCCGCGGGCTTCGCGGGCTCGGGCTTTGCGGGTCCGGGCTTCGCGGGCCCGGGCTTTGCGGGTGGAACCGGCCCCCCACGGG
>ML294449.1:0-27775 GCA_005239495.1 Nicotiana undulata
ACAATAATGACAAAGATTCCTTAGGTAAATTTGATCCCAGAAGTGATGAGGGAGTATTCTTGGAATATTCATCGCATAGTAAAGCCTATAAAGTGTACAATAAAAGAACTATGTGTGTAGAAGAGAGTGTGCATATTGCCTTTGATGAAACTAACACTCTTTCTGAGAGACAAGAACCAGAAGATGAGGAGCTTGGACTGGTGAGAAGCAATGAACACGTTGAAGCAGCCATGGAAGATGGAACAGGTGATGGACCAGGTCCAACTACCCTAAGCAACATGACAGGGGGAACTCAACATGTGAATCCTGGCCCTGATCCTGTTCCACAACAACAAAACAACATGGAACTATCCAGAAGTGAANTTTGAAAAATATGTGTGCGTTTGATGCCTTCCTATCCTTAATCGAACCAAAGAACATTGGTGAAGCCCTACAAGATGCTGATTGGGTAAATGCCATGCGAGAGGAGCTGAATCAGTTTGAAAGAAGTCAAGTATGGCACTTGGTACCCAGGCCACTAGACAGATCAGTGATTGGCACGAAATGGGTCTTCAGGAACAAGCTCGATGTGTATGGAACTGTTACAAGAAATAAGGCAAGACAAGTTGTTCAAGGGTATAGTCAAGAAGAAGGAATTGACTATGATGAGACCTTTGCTCCTGTGGCAAGATTGGAGGCAATCAGACTTCTTATAGCATTTGCTGCACATATGGAATTCACTCTCCATCATATGGATGTTAAGAGTGCCTTTCTCAATAAAGTCTCAATTGTTAGCTGATTTTGTCGGTGATTTTAATACCAGTATAATTCCTGAAGTAGAAAAATAATTACAAATCTTTACCGGAGCTAATCCAGGAACGTGGACTCTATTCACTGACGGTCCTTCTAATGTTAAAAGAGCCAGTTTGTGAATTGTTTTGATACCATATTCGGGTGAAAAGATAATCCAAGCTATTAAATGTTATCCTATCACTAACAATGAAGCAGAATATGAAGCTGCCATTGTAGGGCTTGTATTAGCACGAGAACTCTCAATAGAGCAGATCGTGATCAAAAGTAACTCTCAGCTGGTGGTAAACCAGATGCAGGGGACTTACACCGCTAGAGAGACTCGAATGCATATTTGGAAAAGGCACGAGACTTAGTGAGGCAATTCCAATCATGGAAGATCGTGAAAGTACCCAGAGAGAAAAATGCAGAAGCGGATGCATTAGCTAACCTCGCATCAGTTATAAATTTAACGGATAAAGAAAATGCTATTGTGATACATTTATTCCATCCAGCAATTGACCAGGATCATAATGAGATAACATTTAATAATCTAACCTGGAACTGGAGAAACGGAATTGTAAATTTTTTGCAGAATGGTACCGTGCCTGAAGATAAGAAAGAAGCTCAAGCACTTTGACGAAAAGCTGCAAGGTACTGCCTAGTTTGTGACACTTTATATCGTAGAATGTTTGGTGGTCCCCTAGCAAGGTGCTTCCGACCTAATCAAACTGAATACGTGATGAAAGAAGTACACGAAAGACGTTGTGAAAACCACGCAGGTGGAAGATCTCTAGTCAAAACTCTAATCAAAGTAGGGTAATATTGACCTAAGATGGAGGAAGACGCCGAAAATTTCGTAGCTAAATGCAACAAATGTCAGCGGTATGCTAACAACATGCATCGACCCGCAGAGTTGCTACATCTGGTCATATCACCTTGGCCATTTATGAAGTGGGAAATGGATATTGTAGGACCTCTGCCCAGGCCAAAGGAAAGGTACGATTTTTACTTGTATTAACAAATTATTTCTCAAAATGGATGGAGGCAGAAGCCTTTAAACATGTATGAGAAAAATAAGTAAAGAGCTTTATCTGGCGAAACATCATATGTTGCTTTGGTGTCCCGAAGGAAATTGTATGTGACAATGGCCCGCAATTCATAGGCTCACAAATCACGAAATTCTTCCAAAGCTGGAAAATCAAGTGTATCACTTCTTCACCCTAAAATTTGAGTCAACAAATAAGATCATCATCAATAACTTGAAGAAAGGATTGGAAAAATCCAAAGGAAATTGGCCTGACGAGCTATCAGGAGTATTATGGGCTTACAGAACTACAACAAAGACAACCACAGGAGAAACCCTATTTGCACTTGTCTACGGTTCAGAGGCTCTAATACCAGGGGAAATTGGCAAACCAAGCGCGAGATTCACAACAGAAACAGAAGAGACAAACAACGACGAGTTGAGAACAAATTTGGATTTACTTGAACAAAGGAGAGAAGCTGCTTTAATACGCATGGCAGCTCAAAAATAAATTATAGAGCGGTATTACAACAGAAAAGCTCACCTCAGATATTTTAAAATTGGGGACTTTGTTCTTAAAAAAGTCTTTCCATCAACAAAGGAGGCTGGAACAAGGAAGCTAAATCCAAATTGGGAAGGACCCTACAAAGTGCGCGATATTGCTGGAAAAGGCGCTTACGATATGGAAGCTATGGACGACAGGATTTTACCAACAAGTTGGAATGTTGTTCATTTGAAGAAGTATTACTTCTAAGCAATAGGAGTTCCCATGGTCAGGTATCATTATGTACGATTTTATTTAGTACAGTTAAAGTTATACTATCCATTTTAGATGATAGGCAAACAACTAACCCATAACCAAATGATGATATTAGACCTGAATAGACACGAGGAAGTAACTGAATTTTCGGTCTAGGGTTACAACCTTTTGATGGACATTTCAATAGGGTTAAGCAATCATCATCTAAAACTATATACCTTCGAGTCCAGTATGTTTTTCCTTTTCAGGAAAAGGACCACAAGAAAGGAATAGTCAAGTGCTCGAGATTTCATTCTTCAAAGCTCAAACACTTGGGGGACTATACAGTATGGAAGACAAAGAAGAATATTAAAAGAGTCAAAGCTCAAAGAAGACTGAGTCAAAGCTCAAGCCTGAAGATCCATTTTTCCCATCAAATCAAAAGTTACGAGCGAAATTAAAGAGTCGAAGACAAAAACACAAAGCCTGATTCAGAAACCTACAAAGAACATACTCGTGAATGTAAATGGATGTTTAGATCAAACGCAGAATTTAGTTATGGGTAGAAATTCGTACCCCCGTGTTTATTCAAAATCTGTTGTAAAAAAAAAACAGTTACGAAAGAGTCATAGACAATACTTGAACACATGTAAAATGTTACGAAAGTTTAAATAATATAAAGACTTTCTTCAAAACATTACTCAGAAATCATGTGAATTCCTATCTCTCTTTTGTATGTTTACACCATTATAAAGTTGAGACGTCTTCTTCATTAAGTGTCGTTCATAAAAAGGCCCTCTTTCATAAATCGTGTTTATTTCGAAAAGACACGAAATATTGAAGCATTTCTTATGCAAATAACCAAGGGTAAAACAGAAATTCGAACTTAATAGCATACAAACATTTAAGAGTGAAACAAAAACTCGAAAAATACAAGTCATGCTAAGAAATTTAAATATTGATATATATAACGGTAGAAACAAAGTATTAACTTAGTTCAAACCGAACTTGTTCATACAAAGTTGACCCTAAGTTGTCATTGGGGACTTACTAACCAAACTCTACCCCCAAATTGGACCGAGGGTAGCCACCAATTGATTCAAGAGAAAAAAGAAATAGTGGGTTTGATAAACACTTTCACTAGACACTGGGGGGATTATCTTCATCATCAGAAAGAGCGGCTTGAGATGGCAAGGGTTGGGCAACAACTTCATCAAGCTTGATCTCATCACCCATTGAATTTTCAAATTCAGGTGATGAAAATTTTTGACTTTGCCAAGACTTTTCGATTGTCTCCTTAGTTTTGGCAATTTCAACTTGTATGTCAAAATTTTCTTGGCACATTTCCGTCAATGTATCAAGACGGGAATTCAAATAATCCCAACTCACATCGACATCTGTCTTATCCTCGAGAGCTTCATAATCCTTCTCCCATTGTTCAACATACTCTCTCTGCTCATCTCTTTCAATCATGGCAGCATCATAAGAAGCCTGCAAAGAGGCAAGGGATCTTTCCAGAAATTGAATCTTGTTTGAAGATTCACTGAGGTCTTCTTGAGTTTGAGTAAGTGATTGCACAAGTTCACCAGTATAAGCCTCCTTCTGGTCTAGCAAAGCCTTCAAGCTTCTTATTTCTTCAGTAGCATGCGAAAGCTGCTCCGCAAATAAAGATTCCAGGATGTTCTTATCTTTGCCTGCGTGACTCGATGAAGCCTTCTCAATGGCCAATTCTGTTGCTATAACTCTAACCTGCTGCTCTAAGGTACACTTCTCCTCCTCTACTGCTTCCATATCAAGTTGAAGGCTCTCGAATTGCTCTTTCCAGTTATCAGCCTCAGTATGATAGTCATTCATTAATTGCTCCGTATGGACGATCCTTTTCATCAATTTTGTACCAATAAGATTGATCTGCACAAAAAGGGAAGTTAGATTCGGTAAAAGTTAAAGAAAGAATAACATGAAGGATACCTTTAAGGATGAATGTATAATCTCGTTCATCCAAGTTAAAGAGTTATGGCTTTCGAACTTAGACTTCTCAACCGGGCCTATCAGAGGCTTCAACCACACATCCGCCTAGCCTGATTTCTTTAAGAGGCTACCTCTCGCAGGAACATCTATCATAATTTGCTTCATCTCCCCAGTACTGGAAGATCCTACTTCGACAATAGAAGGCACAGAAGTAGGGGTAGATGAAGGAGCCACAAGTGGAACAGGCGGGAGAGCAAAAATGGCAACAAGTGCGACAGATGAAAGTTCCATTGGAGCAGATGGAGGAAAAATAGCAAGAGGCGCCTCCTCTGAAACTGTGCCAAAGCCTAGATGGAACAACTGTTCAACTGATTCATTGGCTGCGGAAGGAGTTTCATCTTCAGATTGTATAGGGGAGGAATGCTCTGACTCAGGCACGGAAGATGGACTAATAAGTGGAGCAGATTCGTCGTCAGACACGACCTTTCTTCTCCGTGACCTCCGAATCACTGAACATTCCTCCTGCTCTTCCTCATCTTCCAACGTCTGAGACCCATCCGCTTTCCTTTTTGACAAAGAGGAGTTCAAAATAATTTCTTAAGCCTTGTCCAAAGAAAGTTTTGAAGCAGTAACAGCAGCAACAGAGACTCCACGAGCAGTAAACCCTAACAAATAAAAGGGATTAGAGAAGCTTAAAAAAAAGAAAAAGGGAATGTAAAAAAAAACCTACCATGAGTTTTCACTTTCCAACCAAACCTCGCCGAGAGGTACTTCCAAGAACTTCTTCCATTGGAGAGATCAACAACAATTTTTCTACCCAACCACGAAAACCAGAGATCTCCTCGACGGTTCCCATGGTTGCAGCAAAAAGAAAAAAAGGAAACAATCACGGTACTAAAAATCTATCAAAAATGAAGAAGAAAGTGAGCAAAACTGGACTCACGTGCAAATATCCACTTCTCAGGGAAGGGGAGATTTTCTTCACCTACTAAACCTTTTGTAGGGACAAGAACAAGCCAGATATACCAACCTCTATCTTTATCATCATCAGGGATAACTAAAACTCTCTTACTTCTAGACACAAGAGTAAAAACTCCTTGGCGGAACAACATAGGAGAATAGAGATGAATAAGATGATGAAAGGTAAAAGGAACTGAAGCCAAGTTGGCCAAATATTTGCGGCATGCTACTGACCTCCAGATAAGAGGATCGATTTGTCCCAAGCACACATTAAAAAATCGACAAAACTCTATAATGACAGGTTCGATAGGAGGCTTGAACCCTAAAGTAAAGGGGTAAGTGTACACAAAAGAATACCTAGTTTTGTAAGAAGTTATTCTCTGATTTTCATTGGGAACTAAGACGGGAAAGATAGATTTCCAATAACAATATCTACGCATGAGTGAAATCGAACCCTTAGTGATTTGAGTAGGGTAAAGATCAACACGGTCATGAGACGTCATGGAAGAAAGTTGTTTTCTTATGGCTTCACTGTCCTTTACAAAAGAAAACTCAGCGGGAACAATCTCATCAACTTTTGGTTCACGAAGTGGTTCTCTAGATTCTACACTCTTAGAAGAAGATGTAGAAGCTCTAGACCTAGAAGAATATGGAGTAATACTAACCCTAGAAGATGGTGGGGGAGTAACGTTATGTGGAGAAGAAGAACCCCTAGAAGGTGTAGAACCCAAGCTCCTTAGTCTACCGCCCCTCCTACTCCGAATCAGAGTAGAAGAAGGAGATAATTCATCTACTATGATTACTTTCTTGGGATCTTGATTTGAAGAAGACATATTTGCATGAAAGAGGAACTTACAAACAGTGAATGAAAGTTGGAAGTTTTTCGTAAAAGCAAAGGCAAAAAGGGGTATTTATACACAAAGGCAACCGTCAAAAAATGGAAAAAACACTGATGTGAAAGTCATAATTAAAACTGTCACTTCGTGACTGATGCAGCTGCAAAAAGCCCTAAAAGGCGCTGATGAATTGCAGAACCAGTCTGAAAATGCCACGTGGCACATGCATTAAATGGAAGTGACAAGCGACGCGTACATACAGAGACAGGTGCAATGGTACGAGTGATACGACGACAAAACATTCCCGCCATAAATGAGTATCCACTTACCAAATATTTAATTGCTAAATATATGGTAAGTGAGGGGACTATATGTATTGGTAAAAAATAGGTTTCACACGTGTAATATCTCTAATGACAAAGCAATCTATGTGGAACAATGGAAACATGACAACTGGGCAAGAATTTAGAAAGAGGTACGAGACAAAGAGGTACGAAATAATACACACAAAAGACAATTAGAAGCGGGAGATCAAGCCTAATTGAGGAGTTGAAGAGACACAGTCATAACGAACCAGGGCAGAATAAAGGGCAGATTCAAAGATCTTCAATCAATAAGCCAAACATTACAGAATCTTCACGCAACAGTTACGATTACCTATTGTAACGTTACATTAATGGAATTATTATTATTAACTCAATCATTAAGTAGAGTAGACGTTATATTAAGAAATTTCATATAAAAGGGAGTAAAATCTCACTTGTATGGATACACTCGAACCACTATTGAAATATACTTACTTTTATGCGATCATATTGCTTTCTTATTTACAAGCTTAATTTCTATTCTTATTTAATTTTCTTGCTTATCAGAAGCCCGAGTACTTCTTAAAATAGCTTTGACTAAGAATCCAATTCTTTGGTTAAACAGACACGCGTGTCCAAAAACTAGTGATACACTAAACGGTTGTTGTGTCAACAATATTTACACTATCAACCGTCTATATAACACTTTCACATGAGATATTTCTAGTAACTTTTGAAAGGTTTGAGAACTTTTGCCAAAATAATTTCCACAAACCGTCTTAAGTTTTGGATTCTAATTTTATTATTGTATTTGTGGTAAATAAGGGATACACGTGGAATTATATTTAGCTGACAAAGCATGATACATGGAACATTGAGGAAATGACAATTGACATAATTCATTTAAAAGATGTATGAATCATGGGAGATGCAGAGCAAACACCCACGAGACAATAATGAACCAACGTTCGAACCTAAATAGTTGTTGAAGAGACACGAGCGGAATGAATCAAGACTGGAAGGAGGGAAGATTCACGGACCCACAATTAATGAGGAAGGGGAATCAGAGTC
This sequence comes from Nicotiana undulata, assembly GCA_005239495.1. NCBI lineage: Eukaryota > Viridiplantae > Streptophyta > Magnoliopsida > Solanales > Solanaceae > Nicotiana > Nicotiana undulata. Next base: position 7,675 of record ML294449.1, read on the forward strand.
GTTACAAAATCCTTATAACAGTTACGATTACCAATCATAACGGGCAATTAATACTATTAATGCTCCTAATGTTTTTGCTATAAATAGGAGGAAACATTATGTTTGTATACTCCTATATAAGGGGAGAGAATCTCATTTGTAAGCACAAGTTCTGAGTACTATAAAAATATATTTATTTTCTCTTGCTTATTCAGCGCAATCAATCATTTCTCTCTTTTAGTTACTTTTCGTCAATTTTATTTCCTTTTAAGTGAATTATTGAGGATGTGAGAAATTATTTGGTTATCAGTAACCGGATTTCTTCTAAAATTAGGCTTTGACTAAAAATCTTATTTTTTGGTTAAACAAATTGGTTCTGTTGCCGGGAATCTTTTAATCTTTTTACTTTTCAAATCTTTCTTTCTCACAACCAAATCATGTCAACTGTCAATGAAAATAACCAATAGGAGGGAGGATATCCTCTAATCCCTTCACCACATGCATATCCACGTTAGTCTCGAGAAGGAACACCTGAAAGGTCAACATCTCACATATGATCAACATGGAGACGAGCAGAATGTCGAGCAAGACGCTTTAAAATAATTGATCGCAGAACATGTGAACAGTGCTCTCCAAGCTTTTGTTAGGGGATTGCCAACCGCACCGCCAACTCCTCCCCCAAACAATACTACAACAGTAGAAGATCCACGCTCGGGGCTTTCCAATTTAGGAAGTGGGGGAACTCCAAATGAATCACGTAATGGGAGGTCAGGTACACCAAATAACTCTGATTTACAAAATTTGGTACTAACTTTGCAGAAACAAATAAAAGAGCAAAACGACCGCATAGAACAAATACCTAGCGTATCACATGTGATTAAAGGAGTCGATATTGATAATTATTCACAGCAACCTTGGAAGCCGAGGGCGGCCCCTCTGCCCATTCCTAAGAAGTTCAAAATATCTGATATCCTAAAATATGACGGAACAACAGACCCACTTGATCATGTAACTGCATTCACAACGGGTGTAAAAGGCAATGATTTAACCAAACAAGAGATTTATCAATTCTGGTAAAAAAAATCGGAGAAACACTCACGAAAGGGGATTAACATGGTATTCTGTTTTACCTGAAAATTCTATTGACTCTTTTGTTGAGCTTGCAGATTTATTCATAAAATCATATTCAGGAGCTCAGAAAGTTGAAAGAAGGATGAAAGATATCTTTAAGGTAAAATAAGGAGATACTGAGTTACTCAGGGAATTTGTGGATAGATTTCAACGTAAAGGAATGATGCTTCCACGAGTACCTGATAATTGAGCAGCCTTGGCGTTCGCAAGTAGTTTAAATGAAAAGAGCTCAGAAGCCACGAAAAGACTTAAGGAAAGCATACGATAATTTTCTACTATAACATGGAATGATGTATATAACAGGTAGAACATGATCGGTTCCAACCCTACACCACTATATAGTAGCGAGGACTGGTCGCTGCAGTTTTACCCGATGATGTCAGGATCGATTTTCACAGGGATTTATTTGGTTTGGAGTTGGGTTTATAACTAATCCAGATGTGCGTGGTTTTTCTAATTACACTTCTAACATTTGTGATTGATTCTTTTCTAAGTTCAATTCTATTGATTGCTAAGAGTAATCTAAGTACAATATTTTTGTGAAAGTTTTCAAGGTTTAAAAGGCACTAGGGAAGTGACTTCCACCTAGGTGAGTATCTAATGAGATCGAGAATCTAGGACAAACTTGTTATAATTGGGATCGTGATACAACCATCACACATAAGTGCTCACTCTATACCTCTCGGTAATTTGAGTGACTTTACCCAATTTGGCTCTCTCAAGCCCAAATGGGTGTTCATGCAACACAAGTGAAATTGGCTCAAGTCGGGTATTACTATCTCTAGGTTTAACCCTTTAATTTGGGCTATCAATCTCTTGAATTCACCCCAATTCCTCGTTAGACTACTTTTCCTAGGTTTAGTCCCTCTTTCTCAAGAGAGTCTAAGTCATAAAGGCATGAATCAGTGTTTGCAACCCCCAATTCTACAATTAAAGCATGAAATAAGCTAATTATCACTAACCCATAAACAATTGAGCCCTAATAATGAGCACGGTCCGTGTTTCTTCAATACTGGTCTTGGATTGAGCTTAGTTTCATGTACCGCATAATTTCAATTGCGTCTACGTGTGCTTCCATTGCGGCCTCGTAATTTAGACGTGGACCGTGTTCTTCAGTTAAGCCCGACATGCAGGGTCTCTGAACCTCAAACCACGCTCTCGGCGAAAATCCTCTCGCGGTCGCGCCAAAGATTTTGCGGCCGCACTTTTCCAACACGGTTAGCGGTGAATTAAGCACTCAAATCAGCTTCTCTGAATCTACTTTCGCAGACCGCGTAATAGTGGCCGCCTCAGCGGTGGTCCTTACGCGGTCACGTATTTCTACCGCTCTCAGCGCTCCAATTTCGGCCTTGGGCTTGTGCAAATTTGACTCCTTCATGAAATGATTATGTCTTCTTTGCCTCATTTTGACCAAACTCTGCAAGCAAGCCTATTAAGTTAGTTTTCGGGAATACCTTTACACATTTTTTACTCAAAACCTAAGCAAAAGAGAGCAAATAATAGTCTAAAATCCCTAGTTATCAACTACCCCAAACTTAAGTTTTTGCTTGTCCTCAAGCAAACAAGGTAATCCCCACCTCCACAAGAAAAAGAAAGGAAAATTTCAGTTGTTCTAAGGTGACTTCATCAAGCATCAATTGGGACTAACAATTACCATCAACAAAAATGCATTATCAACAACATCATGCTATGAGTCATTATGGATCCCAGACTTCTTCTCCTCTACTCTCCATTAGCTAATCTCATCTTATAGAATGTGACACTCAAAACAAGAATTGTGGAGAAGTGCGCTCATCACTCGCAAAAGAATGCCACAAGTTCGGCTCTAAGTACCATAGGCTTGCCCCTCATGTAAATCACCACTAATGTAAGCTCACTCAACTTGAATTCCTATAGGGCTTTAGCGGGATGTAATGAAGTATTTTTGGATCAAGATCGTACATAATGAACTATGATGGTATCATATTTCCTTAAACACTCCATTTTCTCATTTCAGCTCATGCTTTCTCGACTCTTTGAGTCATTTTCTTCTTCCTTAGGAGAACTAGAGAGACACATTGTCACTTTTCTTCTTCACGACGATCATTTTTCTCCTTTTCTCATCATTCCATGCCTTTCAACATTGTTTTCTTGAATCCTATCAACCTTTACTTTCTTTTTGACATGGTTTTTTTTCATCCTTTTCTTTGTCTTTCCTTTTCATCAATTCTTTTTTTTCTTAGAACCTTTCATCACTTTGAAATTCCTCGTCTCTACCCCAAACTTATGTTTTTGCCTATTGTTCATCATGAATGCTAAGGAAAGATTGGGTGCCAAGAGAGGGTCATTATAAAACGGTTGAGAGCCTGTAATGTGGTTATTGAATGAAAAAGGCTTAGCTCAAAGGTGTTGACTAAGGATATCATAATGGTAGGCTACATAAGTTTTCAAAGTTCAAATGGGACCAAGGAGAGCCTATAACCACTTTTCAAGTCGAGCTACACTTAGAATTTCGTCTAGAAAAATATTCGGGGCAAGTTCTAGACTTGTTGTCACAGTACTTGGACTTGCAATTCAATACCTCACCTCTCAAGCTACTGGATTTTTAAAGAGAATAGAGTTGAGGGAACACAACAACCCTAACTAATATTGAAGATCACAGATGGCTCAGAGAAATCACTTGATGATAGTTTTAGTCAACTCAAGATTCTAAAGGTCACAACTAGAGCTAATCTCGTCAACCAACTTATCTCTAACCATGAGATCGAAGGTAAATGTATTAGTACCAAGTGAAGCCTACTTGAGACACTTTTATTCATTACTACTATATATCAAAACAGAAAGAAAAAACAGACTCAATCCCTTAAGAAAGTTGTCACGCCATCCATCGTTGGGAAGAGCCACCCGTTCCACAGAATATCCACCTTTGGAAAGAACCGTGGCATTAAGAAAACCAAAGACTTATTCATCACGAAAAAATGTAAAAAAAATGCTACAAATTCAAAAAGAAGCTACTAAAGGAAATAAGAAGCTAAGCTATTAAGTAAAATTATAAAATAATCTATAAAGTAAAATACGGTAAGTAAAATGAATATGTATAATAGGGGAATGAAACGAATATATACAAAATGGGGATGAATATATACATGGAATGGTAAAGTTATATACATGCCAAAAGTGAAAAATAATTAAAATGAAAATAACGACAAGTAAAAATAAACAAAAATAGTATCAGAATTATTACAAGCCAGTCATCAAATCAAAATAAGAAAAATAAGACCCCCCCCCCCAAATAGAAATCAACATTGTCCTCAATGCTAAAAGCAAAAAATAAGATTAGGGGAGGGATAGAGAGTAAAGAAAACTCCCAATGGGGTCTAAGTCTGCATGGGATCTGGTACACTGGTAGGGTCCTCAGAATGTATAGACTCATAACCACCCTCAGGATCCTCCAACTGAATCTCCAAGTCCTCGGTCTAGGGCATCACAAATCTTCTCACCGGCTCTTTGTCGATCTCCTGCTCTGATGGCTGTGTTGTCTGTGTTGCAGAGGCAGTCTCCTCCATAAGGAGATCCAGAGGAATATCTCCGGCGGAATTAAGCTTCTCCACCTCCTTCTTCAAATGCTCTTGGCTCTTCTTCACCTTCTTGACTTGTTTTCCCAGCTCCTTGATCACCTTCTCATGTGTACCTAGAGTTTCTAGAATTTTCTTCTGGTTGTCAAGGATCTTCTTTAGTGACTCCTCCACTAACAGAGGCATCAGAAGCTGTGCTGGAGCTATATGTGTTGTGACTGCACTGGATAAGGCAAATAGCTTTGATGCAGCTACATGCATCAAGTTGTTGATGCTGGATAAGGTCTGATTAACCCGCAGTGCAGTCTGAGGGTAAGCTGAGGAAGAAGGCACATATAGTGGGGCAGAGATTGTTGGCTTTGAGGACGGAGGTGGCATAACATCAGACAAACCTTCGGTTGTGGAAGGCTCGGACCCAGAGGCCACTACCCTTGGCTCTTCAGACTGGCCAGCAGAGGTAGTTGCTTTGCCTTTGGACTTAGGATTGTTTGCTCCCTGAAGGATGTACCAAGAAAAGGGCCTTTTGGCTTCACCTTGATGTCAAAATCCCTCCCTTCTACATCCTGGTCCTCCAAATACATGGTGAGGAAATTTGGGTACGGGTATGATCTTTCTTCCTTCCCGATAGCTTTGGTAATGATTCCGTCCATAATGTTTCCCACATTTATCGGGTACCCCGCCATGATAGAAGCCACAATAAGTTCCTGGGAGACTGGGAGATCACTATCATGCTGAGATGGGTCTAGACGGCTGCAAATGAAGGTGGACAACCCTTTTGCTTCAAAGCTCAGAGTGTTCCTAGCAATTAGAACCCCATGTGCAAGCCAAGCCGGAGTTGTCCCAGGGATGGCTATCACATCCGCAAGCCATGGACGTGTTGCCTTAGTTAATGCCACCTTCTCCAAGTACATGGATTTGTCCACATCATCGAAATCGACATATGCATTCAGTGTCTTGCCATGAAATCTGATCTTCCTGTTGCGTACCTTAGTCACATATGTTCCCTTTTTATGTGGGCGACATTGGCGTATAATTCTTTGACTATGTACTCATTAGCCTCTGGTAGCTTGCAAGTGAAGAACTTTCACCCCACTCCTTCATTAAATTTCTTCTTCACATTGGGATTGTGAGGTAGAAGATCTCTTTATATGAAATCTCATTCGAGCGTGAGCGACCTTTGAGGCCACCATTCCCAGAACTTGTGGTAGGCTTTCTCACTGACAAATTTTCCTTGCCACACTATGGGCTTTCTTGATCTTACCAAACCTCCAACCCGGGTATCACCACCTCTCCCGTCATCCGGGACATCCTCTTCAACATTAATATTAAATGGAGCCGTTGTGGAAGCAGGAGTTGCAGCAGGTGGGGCAGGAGGTTCCAAAGTATCACTACCTTCTTCTGAGCCATCGAATGTCCCAGACAAGAAGGTAGATTCATTGACGAGGCGGTAAGGTTGTGATTGAGCCTCTTGTTGAGGTTGGGCAGCTTCCCCTTCAGAAATCTCCCGGGAGGGGACATAGTCTCAGAAGAGTCGGGAGTGGGTATCTGGAGGGTTTGCTTCTTGCCAATGATCCTTTGAGGAGCTAAGGGTATATTTTGTTTCCCTATGCCCCGGCCCCGGGAGGATTATCCCGTCCCTTATGATATTTTCGGACCGCCACGAGATCGAATCATTATCTGCATACACAATCAGTGAAAGCTCATTAGTATTGTTGTTCAATGAATCATGAAAGGATAGCAGATGAAATTATCACAATGTCTCTAAAAGAAAGGGGTCCGCTGACAGCGTAAAAAGGGGCGCAGCCGTGGAATGGCCATCACAGTCCGCGTAAAAAAGAATGCGGTCCCGAAGGAGTGGGGATCAGACTACCCAGTCTTTGAAGCTAGGATTCCGTTGACCGCGAAAAAAATGGGCGCGGCCGCGTAACATCAAATGATGACCTTGTAAAAATGAACGCGGCCGCGGACCCAATTTGCTAAGTCTCTGAAGCTCAAGAATGTGGTCCGCAAAATTATGGACGCAGCCGCGTAAAGTCAACGCAGACTGCAGAAAAATCATCGCGACCGCGAACTATTATCTAATTCAGCACTTATAAAGTATGAACGCGGACCGCAAAATTTGGACCGCGATCCGCGAAGATCAAACCATATTGGCACTGATGAAAGATTTAAGACCTAGGGTTTCACTTAGGCAAAACTTTAGGCAATTAACCGGCATAGTGAACAACCCTATCCCCCATTAGGCATGAAAATCAATTACCCATATTGTATTAAGATTCAATTATGCATCATTTTGACTTTGGCATGCATTAACCCTAACTAAAAAGAAAAAGTAGAACTAAAAGAAAAGAAAAGAAATAAATAAAATTAATAAATGAAAAATTTGAGCATACCAGTTGTGAGATTTGTAGTGGAAAACTACTCTTGATTAGTGAGATATGAAATTGAAAGTGTAAGAAGATGAGGATGAACAGTGCTTTTGAAAGTGGGGTGTTCGAAAAGTGTAAACGAGATTGGGACCTTCTATTTATACTCGTAGAACGGGGACCCACCGACTTACATGAGCGCGGTATGCGCAACTCCACCGTGGTCCGCGCTTTTAACTCTTTGAAGATCTGTTGCAAAAACTGATCCGCTGAGAGAGGAAAAACGAGCACGGCCGTGAAAGAGAAACGCGAACCGCGAAATTTTGACTGCGGATGCGAATACAACTTCAGAGAGTTGCTATTCTGGACTTTCCAAGTCCGCGTCCACTGACCATTTACGCCCCCGCGAAAAGCTCTCGCTGACCGCGAAATTTTGAGCGCGGTCACCGTAATTCCCCACACTTAGACAAAAAATTTCAACAACAATCCTGCACTGCACAAACAATTCCTACACAAAGCTCACAACCAGTTAGTTCAAAATAAAGCCTAATCTAAGAGCATCAAAAAAGGAAAGAAAAACACATTGGTTGCCTCCCAAGAAGCGCTTGATTTAACGTCGCGACACGATGCATATTACCATTATCATTGGAAATTGATCAAGTCCACCACGTGGCTTTCATCAAAGTGGCCCAAGTAATGTTTCACTCGGTGCCCATTAACTCTGAAGATTTCACCATTTTTGTTTTTTAAGTCAAGAGCACCAAAGGGAGTTACATGCACTACTTCAAAGGGGCCACTCCATTTGGACTTGAGCTTTCCCGAAAACAGTCGTAACCGAGAGTTGAAGAGAAGAACCAAATAACCCTCCTTGAATTCCTTGTTTCGGGCATATTTGTCGTGCAAGTACTTCATCTTGTCCTTATACAAGGACGAGCTGGAATAGGCATGAAATCGGAACACATTTAGTTCATTGAGTTGCTCCACCCAGAGATTGGCTGCAACGTCCCACTCAAGATTTAACCTCTTCAGAGCCCACATGGATTTATGCTCTAATTCAACCGAAAAATGGCATGCTTTCCCAAATACCAACCGGTAAGGATACATACCGATTGGAGTCTTGTACGCAGTCCTATAAGCCCACAAAGCATCTTCAAGTTTCCTTGACCAATCTGTCCTATTTGCATTGATAGTTTTTGACAATATGCTCTTTATTGCCCTGTTTGAGACCTCAACTTGTCCACTAGGCTGGGGATGATAAGGGGTTGACACCTTATGATTGACACCATACTTGGAAAGTAAAGTGTCGAAGGCCTTATTGCATAAATGAGAACCCCCATCACTGATGATTGCCCTAGGAGTGCCAAACCGTGTGAAGATATTTTTCTTTAAGAACGCCACCACACTACGTGCCTTGTTGTTGGGCAAAGACACGACTTCAACCCACTTGGAAACATAATCAACAGCTACCAGAATGTAAGTGTTACCACACGAACTCACAAAAGGTCCCATGAAGTCTATGCCCCACACGTCAAAAATGTCAATTTCAAGAATAGTGGTGAGAGGCATTTCATCCTTCTTGGAAATTCCCCCAGCTCCTTGGCATTCATCACATCTCTTAACAAGTTCACTTGCATATTTATACATGGACAATAAAATTCACAGCTAAGAACCTTTGAAGCAATTCTCATTCCACCATGATGACCATCGTAGGGCGAGGAATGACAAACATAAAGTATACTTATTTGCTCCTCCTCGGGGACACATCTACGAATCACATTGTCAATTCAAATCTTGAATAAATAGGGCTCATCCCAATAATAATCCAAACTGTCCCTTTTGAGTTTCTTTCTTTGGTTAGAATAGATCTCACACGGGACAATTCCGGTCACAAGGAAATTATCAACATCCGCGAACCAAGGCATACATTTCAAAGAAACAGAGAGGAGTTGCTCATTCGGGAATGCATCATTAATTTCGAGACCATCTTTGGGCCTCCCTTCCTCTTCTAAGCGGGACAAATGATCTGCTACCTGATTCTCACTTCCTTTTCTATCAATGATATCGAGGTCAAACTCTTGGAGAAGCAAAACCTATCTCATCAATCTAGATTCCGAGTCCTTTTTGGTCATCAAGTAACGGAGTTCCGTGTGATCGGTGTGAACAATGACTTTGGCAGCCATGAGATATGGCCTAAACTTTTCCATGGTGAACACAATTGCGAACAACTCTTTCTCCATCACCGTATAATTGACCTGGGCATCATTCATCGTTTTGCTTGCATAGTACACCAGATGAAATATCTTGTTTATCCTTTGCCCCAAAACCACTCCTACCACGACGTCACTGGCATCGCATATGAGCTTAAAGGGTGAGCTCCAGTTGGGTGCAGTAATGATGGGAGTGGTTGTCAATTTATACTTGAGAATCTCAAAATATTTCATGCACTCTTATTTGAACATAAACTTTGCATCCTTTTCTAGCAGCTTGCACAAGGGGTTCACCACTTTTGAGAAATCTTTGATGAACCTTCGGTAGAACCCCGCGTGCCCAAGAAAGCTCCTAACTCCCTTGACGGAAGTAGGAGGAGGTACCTTTGAAATCACTTCAATCTTCGCCTTGTCCACTTATATTCCGTTCTTCGAGATCTTATGGTCGAGGACAATGCCCTCCTCGACCATAAAGTGGCATTTTTCCCAATTAAGCACTAGACTTGTCTCTTCAGATCGAGCTAACACTTTGTCAATATTTTCCAAGCATTATTCAAATGATTCCAAAACAACACTAAAATCATCCACAAACACTTCAAGGAAATCCTCCACCATGTCCGTAAATATTGCCATCATGCACCGCTGGAAGGTAGCGGGTGCATTACACAAACCAAACAGCATCCGTGAGAATGCAAATATTCCATACGGGCATGTGAAAGTAGTTTTCTCTTGGTCTTCCAGGGTAATTAGAATCTGGTTTTACCCTGAGTACCCATCCAAAAAGCAATAGTAGGCACGCCCAGCAAGTCTGTCTAACATTTGATCAAGAAAGGTCAATGGAACATGATCTTTGCGGGTCACTTTGTTCTACTTTCGGTAGTCCATGCATACCCTCCATCCGACACGGTCCTAGTAGGGATTAACTCATTTTTCTAATTTGTCACCACAGTCATACCCTTGTTTTCGGCACACATTGCACCGGTGAAGTTCATGCACTATCCGAAATAGGATACATAACCCCTGCATCAAGCCATTTGATAATTTCCTTCTTGATGACCTCTTGCATAGCCCCGTTCAACCTCCGCTGATGTTCCACGGAGGGTTTGGCATCATCCTCAAGTATAATTTTATGCATGCAGAAGGCAAGGCTTATGCCTCGAATGTCAGTCAAAGTCCATCCAATTGCCTTTTTTCTTCTTTGAAGCACCTCAAGAGTGGAATTTACCTGCACTTTGGTTAAGCAAGCAGAAAGAATAACAGGTAATGTAGAAGAAGGGCCTAAGAATTTATACATGAGGTGTAGAGGCTTCAACTCTAATGTTGGTGGCTCCTCGATTGAGGGCTTTGTCGGTGGACTCTTCCGATTTTCCAAGTCCAAGGAGAGTTTACGGGGCCCATATGAGTAGGATCCCATTCCTTGCAAGGCATTTGCACATTCAACCAAGCCTTCCCTTTCATCATCCTCATGGTTTAACAACACAACTTCCATAGGGTCTTCCACATTGATCATGGCACTCGTGTCATCAACTATCACCTCCGTTACAAGATCCGCAAACGAGCAAACTTCATTACTATTTGGTTGCCTCATTGATTTGCACACGTGGAATACAACCTTTTCATCGCCTACCCGGAAGGTGAGCTCCCCCGCTTCCACTTCAACCAATACCTTCCATGTTGCTAGGAAAGGCCTTCCCAATATTATAGGAACCTCATAGTTGACTTTGCAGTCGAGAATCACAAAATCAGCAGGCAAAATAAACTTGTCAACTCGGACAAGAACATCATCAATAATACCAAGCGACCTCTTCATTGTTCTATCCGTCATTTGCAATCTCATTGAAGTAGCTCTCGGTTGACCAATACCCAATTTCTTGAATACGGAGTATGGCATCAAATTTATACTTGCTCCCAAATCACACAAGTCTTTTGCAAAATCCGCACTACCAATGGTACAAGGAATTGTAAAGGCGCCGGGATATTCAAGCTTTGGAGACATCGAATGCACAATGTCACTCACTTGATGAGTCATTTTGATGGTCTCACAATCCATAAATCTCTTTTTAGTTACCAAGTTCTTCATAAACTTGGCATATACCGGCATTTGCTTAAGAGTTTCCACCAAGGGCACATTGATTGACAAGCTTTTCATCATCTCAATAAACTTCTTGAATTGGTTTTCATTCTTTTTCTTTGCAAGTATTTGAGAATAAGGTGGAGGATGCCTTGGCAAAGGAGCCTTGGCTTAAGATACTACCGTTTCCGGTATGTCTATCACGTGTTCCCTAGACGGGTTCACATCATTTTGAGTCTCCTCCTCGTTGTCATGAATGTCGATCATCACTTTATCATTCACATCTTCATCATTCACTTGATCATCAACTATTGGATCATCATTATTTTGCAATACAACATCATCACTCACAACTTTCTTTTGATTAGAGGTACTAGCATCTCCACCTCTACCGCTCCTTGTGGTCACCGCCATCGCATGACTTGTATTGTTCCCACCCTTCGGGTTTACTACTGTGTCACTAGGTAGTTCCCCATTAGATAGAGTGTTAAATTCTTGAGAAATTTGGCTCATTTCTACTTCCAAATTACGGATGGAAGCAGTGTGGGAGGCTATTTGAGCATCGGAATCGGCATTCCTTTCCATCATTTGTTTGAACATACTCTCTATCCTCCCCATCTCATTAGTTGAAGAACTTTTCCCTTGAGATTAATATGGAGGTGGATTTTTGGGTTGTTGATACATAGGGGGCCTTTGAAAGCCCGACCCCCGATTTCCATTACCTCCCCAATTGTTGCTATTGTTGCCATTCCAATTGCTATTGTTGTTTCCTTGATTCCCCCAGTTTTGGTTGTTGTTCCCCCAATTGTTCGAGTTGTTGTTATTGCCATTGTTCTAATTCCCTTGGCCTTGGTTGCCACAATTCTGATTATTCCTGTGCAATCTCCATTGTTGATTTGTAGCATTGCTCTGTTGTCCTTGGTAGTTGTTGGCATATAACACTTCCTCACTTTGGTCATCATAAGCATCTTCTTGGTTGTAACCACTACCACTTTTTTCATATTGATCTTGATTGCTTTTCACTTGCTGGCCACGCTGTCTCCTCTTGTTGACCATGACATTTACCCCTTCCATGGCATTAACTTGCTTAGGCCCATGCACTTGCTGAAGCTGAGGCTTTGCTAGCTGATTCATAGTAGTAGTCAACTCTGCTATGGCTTGTCAGTGGTCATGAAGTTCCTTGTGAAGATGGATCACGGTAGGGTGACCTTGAGGAACATTTACCCGACTTTGCCAAGCTGAGGATGTGTCAGCCATTTCATCAAGTATGTCACAAGCATCGGCATAAGGCATCTTCATAAAATTTCCCCCTGCTAGCTGGTTCACTACGCATTGGTTGGTAGTGTTGATACCCCTGTAAAATGTATGCTGAATCATTGCTTCAGTCATGTCATTGTTGGGGAATTCCTTTAGCATAGTTCTATACCGCTTTCAGATTTCATGTAGGGGTTCATTAGGTTCATGTTTGAAGGCTAAGATCTTATCCCTCAATGCCGCCATGTGTCCCGGTGAGAAAGACTTGGCTATAAACTTTTCAACCAACTCATCCCACATGGTTATGGAATGGTTGGAGAGCCTCTCGAGCCAGTCCAAAGCTTTCCCTCTAAGTGAAAAAGGAACAATCTCAATCTCAACGCATCCTCTGGGACGTTCGTCTGTTTGCTCCCCCAGCAGATGTCTACAAAACCCTTTAGATGTTTATATGCATTCTGATTGGGAGAGCTAGTGAAGAATCCTCTTTGCTCCAATAAGGTCAATATGACATTTGTAATCTGGAAATTGCCCGCCCGGATCCGAGGCAAGACAAAATCACTAGCGTTACCTTCATTTGGAAGCACCCGGTGTGCTGCCCGTGGAGGAGGGGGGGTCTGAAATGTTGTCATTGGCCTGGCAGCCTCTTATTTGGTCTTGAGGTACTAGATGAACCTCATACTCACCATTATCATCTACCTCCTCCCCCGGGAGAACATTGTCGAGAGGATCATTATTAGCTATTTTTGTACCTAAAGCGATTAACACACAAAAGTTAGTAACACAGAAGGAAAGAAAAAACAAGACACACAACTAGTTAGATAGATAGCATAAACCGTCTAACTCCCCGGCAACGACGCCAAAAAGTGATCGATTCTAACCCTACACCACTATATAGTAGCGAGGAGTGGTCGATGCACTTTTACCCAATGATGTCGGGATCGATTTTCACAGGGAGTTCAGAGTCTGAAAAAAGGTCCGATAAGAATAGATACGAGCCTTATATGGGACCCGTGGGGTGAGACTTACGGTCTAAACCAGAAAATGTACGGTCTAGCCTGAGATCGAGGCATAGAGATGCGGGATCATTATCCAATTTTAGAAAAGAACGAGATACACGTGATAGATGTCGCGCCCCTTTTTATCATGATATCGAGTTTCGACATGTGACAACTCTTTTACGGAGGTATTAAAAGAGGAGAGTCGCCACCTAACGATTTTTAAGGTGCGTTAGGGTACCTATTTGCAAATGACTCTGGTTTAACTAGTCTACATCACCAAAGATCGGATAGGGCTCAAGTTACCTCAAAGAGAAGGTGTTAGGCACTCCTCGAGGTCCACAACTGTGGATCCCGACCAACTTAAATTATATGGATTAGTCTACGTGATCAAGTAAGCAAAGAGAGCACAAAATCTAAGAATTTTATTATAAAAGATCTTGAATAGGGGAGTACAACTATTTTTTATTCTAATAAAAAAGAAAGAAAAATGAGGGGTCCTAAGTTTTTTTAGCCTAAAGGATCACCCCGTGCAATATAAATAATATTTCGCAACTCCCTTGAGATAGGGTGTTACTCATATTATTCAACGGGCTAAAACTATTATCTTCTGCTACTCGATTACTATGTTAAAGTTGTTTACCTAAGAGCGCTCTAATTCAATTCTTGGACGTGCCCTATACGTGCACTACCCGTGCTATACCTATGGTCTAGGAAGTTTTGGACCTATATTTGGATGGTTCTAGACCTTATCTAGGCAGCTCCAAAATGCAAAAACTAGGCGACAAACAAAACATATAAAGACTTCACATAAAAGCAATTTAAGGCTCACATTGACCTCCACACTTAAGCAGCAAATGAATACAAACACATATGTCATTTAGGAATCTGCAGAATCCAGAATCTTAAACCTATGGACATGCTTTCTAGGCGATCAAAGTATGGAGGCAATTTTAGATGCAGGATATTGCTTATAGACTGAATTATGCAGGTAATACAGACTGATTATTGAAAGTTTTAAGTTACCAATCCTATATGTGTTATGCCTAGGTGACCTACGCAGTTGGGTATAACAGAATCTGCTGGGAAGAGTCCCAGAATTATCCAGGTTTTCCTAACGGTGACGCTCAGGAAACAATGTTTAAGTAGGCTAGGATTAACCAATTAACGAGCAATTATTTGTTTAGAACTCGTTTTATTCTTATACTTAGTCCTATAAACAAGATTTCTAGTGAACAATGTGATACAATAACAAACAAAGTGATCAAAATCCTATAGGCATGATTTCTAGTGATCAGCTGAAGTGAATTGAAGGAAAGTTTATTGACATTTGTCCCTATAGGAAGGTTTGTAATGCATTTGAAAGTAGTTATGCAAATTGAAGGAGTGCTCAATTCCTATAGGCATGCTGTCTATAAACACGTAGTAGTAGACATAACATTTGAACTCATGTTTAATGGTAGATAAGTAGTGTGTGTGTGATTGTCCTAATGGAATGATTTCTAACAGTGCAACCAAAATTGAAAGGCATATACATAGCAGGTTGGATATATAAGTCATGTGAATCCTATAGGCATGTTGGTTACCCTTTTCTTGCAAACTTTAAACATACCCGTTTCCCCTTTTTACTAATTCTCCGAGTGTTTATACAAAAGTTATTACATGCTCAATAATGTAACAATATAAATGTTACACAATAATGATAATAGGCCCACACTAGGCTCAACATGAGATACCCGACATTGTCGGGCCTTCAATAACTCTCACACAATGCACCAAGGCCTCTAATATGGTCCATATCCATCACACAACTCCAGAATCCTTAAAGGAGCCCAAAGACAATATATTCAATCATAGCACCAAGTGTTGAATCATTTGAACCAACAAGCACATAATAGGAAGAAAAGGTTGAGTGGGATAATTTGAGATTTAGGGAATGACTAAGGACCAAGCACTAGTGTGTCAGAGTTCACAAGGGTCTCAATTGGACCCCGAGCAGTGCCAACACTAGAGTGGTCAATAATAGAACCTAGGTAGCCTTGGCTTTCAGCTGGCTAATAATGAGAAGTTCGCTAAGAATGAGAAGTTTAGAACAACATAAGTAGCAAATGAGGGAGAGTGGACAGTTATGGAGGGACAGAAGTTAGTAGACATAGACAAGTTGAGCATAAAGAGAAGCTAATCAAGCAAGTCATAGGACTTGTTCAGTAGAATTTCAACATTTAGCAAAGTAGCACATAACAACCACATATTTAAATAGTTAGGGGGAGGAACAAGTTTGCAAGATTTGACATAAATTATCATGCACATATACACAATACTGACAAGTTGAGACCTAAGAAGTCCAAATTATGCTAAGACATGTTAGCTCTCATCAGGAAGCAAGACTACATTGAAACATGATAGGGAGCACACATTATGACCAGCCAAGTACTCACTGAAGGAACATGGAATTAGGTAAGCTAAAGACATACTGAGGGGCATATTAGCAGGGAAGAAAGATCATAGATTGAAAAGGTCTTATCACAGATTAAAACACCTTATGTATGCAGGACAAGCTTCACAAGGGTTCAGAAACAGAGTGGAAGAGAAAAGTCATGTTAAACAACACACGTGGGTATTCTAGCATTGACACAATGGACTAATCATCAAAACAAGTTCCAGATTATGCTAAGTGTAAGTCATGGTGTTATGAAACAACTATGCTAATTTGGAAATAGGACAACATTTATACACGAGAAAACACATATTACAACTATTAGTGAATCAGGGAGGGGATTAAACATTCTAAAGGACATACTGATAGAGAGCAGGGTCAAAACATGTTAGATAGGCAAGTTATCCCACAGAAATTCAGAATATGACGGGAAACAAACTTGTGTCATGCAGTGGGTGTACACATTCATGCTTTTCAACTCAATCAACTAGTCGACTAAAGGGGGTACAAGTTAGGCAAGTAAAGCATATTCAAGTAACAAGATTGATAGCAAAAGGCAAAATTAAACACCAGAAGATGCTAACAAGTGCAAGGATCCCAAACAATAGTAACTCTTAACATATGGACTAGTCAGATTTGGAAAATATCTAGTTAATAGAACCAGGTTTAGACATGTTTGATGCTAAAGTTAAAGAGACCTAGAAATTGAAGAAAGCAAATAGAATTGCACACAAAACAGCCCATAAAATATATTAAACTGACTAACTTCAGGAGTGAAAACATATGCAAATCATAGATACATAGGAATGAAATTTCAAAGTCTAGCAACTCACCAGTTAAGCGAAGAACAATAAAGAATAAACTTTCACAGTAAAACCAAAATCCTAATGCGTCAAAGTTCCCAAGAGCTTCGATGAACTCAGGGCAATGCTCGCACCAAGAACAAGTCAAGTAACTAGGTATTAATGGCCTTGACTTTCAGTCGGCCAATGCAGAGTACAGATCAAGAGAGTAGCAGAACCCCAGGAATTTGCTCGATTCGATCATTTTGTTCCTTCACCTGTTTCTGCAAGGTTAGTAGTAAATATTGTAATTCAGGGTTATTAGTCATACCTGGTCTTGTTTTGAGAGATTCGTTAGGAGTGTCATCCCTTGCTGAGTTTACCAACCCACACTGAGGATTTTCCACGGTAATTGTGTTATTAGGAGGCGGTGTCAGTGATTCAAGTGATGTCGCCGGTAATCCCCTTGCAAATTCTTGCAAAGCTTGACTAACATATTCTGCAATCATTTGCTTTACGTGATCTTGTTCTACTGTTTGATCATTGTTGTTGTTATCGTTGTTGTTCTTGGATCTCTCTTGAGATTGTTCCCTTGAACATCTTGGGGATGGAGTTATTTTTGTCTTATGATAGTCGTGTACTACGTTTTGAAGTCAATCAACTTGTGGAACAAATGTTGGCAAAGGTCTTCACAAGTTACATTCATAAATTTATTGAAACTTAAGTCAAATGTATCTGAGCCTTTCTCTCAATATACTTGGAATTAGGGGATGATATACCAAAACATTGAATATCTATGAGTCTAGTTTCAAATACATTAAACCGTTCATCGATATGACATAGGAGTAGAGACATATTTGCAGTTTCGTGAGACTGCGCAGACATCATAAGTGACAAGTAGGTGGGTCACTAAAGATTTTTGAGCAATACATTTCGTGTGTTATATGAGAACTTATTGGGACATATTATATACCAGAATTAAGTTCTTGTAATTTAGTTTCCAACGCTCTTAACCGTTCCTTCATACGACATTAGGATAAAAAGATATAAGCGTCGGAAGATGGGCCAACGCTAGGGTGCCAAGCTAGCACCTCTTTGACTTTTCCAAAGTTGATATATATAAGTCTTAGGTCGGCTTTCTCTCCATTTTTCAGTATAACATGACCATAGAACACCCATGAACATATCCTTAAGCTATCTTCTAGTGTTTCAAAGAATATTATCATCCCGGGCATAAAATCGAGAAGCGATAACATAAAAACGATCCCTACGACGTAAGTGTCATTGTACCACCTCTCTTTTTTCTTTGTAGTTAGAGTTTTAGAAGGTACTTCATAGTTAAGAAACATCTAATATCTGTATTTAAGTGTTTAAATATCAAGGAATGTTGATAAATGTGTTTCCTAATAGTTAGAACTCACGGGACGGTGATCGGAAGTCGTGAGTTCGAGTTATTTGACTTGTAGTGTACTGTTTGTGGGTTGTTTCGTGTTGGCGTCTTGTGCTGATGTTTTATGGAGTTTTGTAGGATAAAAGGTGTGGGAAAATAACACATAATTACGGAATGGTGGGCTGGTTGTTCGTCGTTATTTTTTTTAAAGGTTGTTTGACACTACTTTTGTTGTCGTTTCATGTATGAAGTGATTAGGGTGTGTAGGCTATTTTGTGATATATTGTGGTGGAGATAAGGTTGGGAAATAATGCATACATGTTGTTAATATTTTTTTATGGTGTTTTTGGTATATGGTATTGGATGAGGGACTTGTTATAGGGGAGATGCTGCCCGAATTTACGTAAACGAGCTACTAGCTTAAGTTAAAGACTTAGCCCTTGCTCAACAACGATTTTGAATCTCCTTATGATATGATATGTTTTTTTGACTTGTTTGAAGAGTTTCTTGGAAGGTATTAAGGACTCAACTTGGTTAAGGTATGTTAAAGCACTTCCTTCCTTCTTTTGGCATGATCCAAACTGAAACGAATGTAAACGATACACTGTTTCATAATGAATCTACTCCTAGCAACTAAGATTGTCTATGTTGTTATTTCCTTACAAAGTTATTCTAAGAAAGTATGTATAATCCTTGAGTCCTAGTGAAGCTCATATTCACGGTATGATGACTATAATGTTAATAGAAGGTGCAACTACCTTACGTCACTCCAAAAGGTTTAGAGCGTGATTCCATGAGTCCAACATGCATTATATATAGTATCTATTTTACTTTACCGAGCCGCGCTATAGTCGGCCGGGTACGGAACCTATTATGCAACCACTAATCAGTTGGGTTTACCGAGCTCCACGTGGCCAGGTACGATTCTACCGAGCCTTATGATGGTCAGGTATGTTTTTACTGAGTCCTCTACGAGGCCGGGTATAAAATGATGATGATGATGCCCATAGAGGCGGATGTTTTTAAAAGATTATGTATATATACTGTCACGACCCAAACTGGAGGATCATGACTAGTACCCGGGCCATACTTGCCGAGAACCAACGTACATTTTATCTAACCTTCTTATTATCTTTAAGGGATAACGAGATCAATATAAATGGTAGATATTGATCATGAACATACATCACATGGGGTGACAAGATTGCTAAGAAACTACATAAAAGGTACGAGCTACAACGCTGCCATGAAAGACTATACAACAAAAATTATCCAACAAGGCATACCAAACTATACATGAGTTGACACCTGTCTATGAGCCTCTAAAGGAGCATAAGTAATGCAACATTGCCGGAACAGGGCCCCGACATACCCATAATATCTAAAACAAAAAGGCATACCAAGACCACGACAAGTCCGGAGAAGGGATCTCGCCTATGACCGCTGAACTGGAAAGCCTATTATGGTGGGGGAGCTGTGTCTACCTGTCTATCAGGACCTGCAGCACGACATGCAGCGTCCACAAATAAAAGGACGTCAGTACGGATAAAGTACTGAGTATGTAAGGCTGGTCAATATAAATATGAACAATAATGTAAAGAGAGGTAGAGAAGATACAACCTGTAACATCTGAGTGCTTCTAAGAGACAGTAACATGAAATTCATGATACATATATATACATAATCTTTTAAAACATCTGCCTCTGTGGGCATCATCATCATCATCATAGAACATTCGCCTCTGTAGGCATCATCATTATCATATCATACCCGGCCTCAAAGAGGACTCGGTAAACCCAACTGATCAGTGGTTGCACAATAGGTGCCATACCCGGCCGACTATAGCACAACTCGGTAGAGTAAAATAGATACATATATATATATATATATTGTATGCAGGACTCATTGGAATCATGTTCTGAACATTACGGAGTG
>ML294450.1:6820-22398 GCA_005239495.1 Nicotiana undulata
TGTCCTGAAGTTTGAATTTGAAGTTGAAAAGTTAAGGACACTAGGTCCTGAAGTTTGAATTTGAAGTTGAAAAGTTAAGGACACTACTTAAGGACACTTGGTCCTTAACTTTGAATTTCAAGTTGAAAACTTAAGGACACTAGGTCCTGAAGTTTGATTTTGAAGTTTAAAAGTTAAGGACACTTGGTCCTGAACTTCAAGTTTCAACTTAAAAAGTTAAGGACAACCAGTCCTTAACTTCAAGTTGCAAGTTAAAAAATTAAGGACAATAGGTCCTTAACTTGTAGTTTGCAGTCCTCGACTTAAAGTTTAAAGTTAAAAAGTTAAGGACAACATGTCCTTAACTTATAGTTTTGAGTCCTTAACTTTGACATTGAACTACAAAAGTAAAAAACGCTTGGTCCTTAACTTTTATGAACACATTTAACTAAAAATTCATAAACACAGTTAGCTTATGAATTCGAATGACTATTTTCATGAAATATCCTTACATAACTAAAAATTCGATCCTTATTCGATACTAAAATCAACTTATAATCGTTATTTTTGAAATTTCAAACATACTTCATGCCACACACAACATTGATCTCGATTAAACATATACAAGAACAAAAAATGCATAAAAGCGAAAAAAAATCAAATAAAAAACTTGCAACTGAGTTCGATAATTACCAGTTCAATCGTACAAAGAAGAGAAGATGACGAAGGAAAAGATCAACTGCAACTGATTAAAACAGTCTGAGGAGCACGGACAGTCTCTGAAAAAGTTTGCCTCGCAATTTTCCCGCATATAAGAAGTAAACAAAGGGCAAAACAGTATTTTCAAAACATTTTAAATAAAGTAGTGGCTATTTTTGCTCCGCATTATAATTGGTGGATAAAAAATAAACACCACCTTTATTAGTGGCTACCACACGCAACTTTTACCACATTAAAGCCTACAAGCCAGAGAAATAGTAGAAGTTAGGACATTGAACGGGCCAAGGGCCCAAATCTAAAAAGAAGGGGATCTTCACATAAATAGCATGTCATATTCATTTTTTTAGTCATACACATAAATTATATATTGATTATACACAACTATATATATATATAATACGCAAACTATGCATATATTATACCCACACCGGTTATTTTTAGTTTAAGCGGTTGGGTGGACGGTTATTTGGTTAATTCTTCAAAGAGAAATGTAAAGGATTGCGTGCCTAAATTCAAGTAAAATTGACAAGAATGGCCCCGCGATATTGGTATTAGCTGAATGTCCCCAAAAATTGACGTTATTTAAAAAATGACCCTCCAACCCGCATATAGCTCTTCGGGTGTTTCTCTACCAGATTAAAGTGTTCATCAAAATCTACCTAATTTTTATACTTTTGCTCTTCGAGATTTTTATACCAAATCGGTAGAATTGATGTTATAATTACTCTAGCCATCTGTTTTTTGTTGTCTATATAGCTTTCTAGGACAAAAGTTTAGCTTATATATTTGACACATGGATTGGTGTTTGAATGTATCATTAAGTTGTTATAGCGTATATAGGTCTTGTTTTACAAAGTGATTTCACTCTAATATATAAATTAGTACAACATTTGATCGAGTAAGCATTTGGTAAATTTGGAAATCTCAACAATTTGTGCAAATATGTGTTGAGTGTGTGAAAATAATTTGAATGCATTAATTTCAGTTTAGTTAATATGAAAAACTAAGTGGATTTACAGTCAAATATCTATTGATATTTAATTTTTTAATATATATACAAGCTTAATTCGCCTCTTTTACAAAGAAATTAATTATATAAAGACCGTTTCTCACAAATATGAAATTAAACATGAGTTCAATATATAGGACAAATGTGAACAAGACAGCGTCAATGATGTTTTTGCATCTACTACTTGTTTTTTAAACCTAATTCCTACGTCTCACAAAAGCCATTCAAACACATGCAAACAAGAGGTTGCAACTTGCAACCAATAATATGAAAATTAAAAAAATGGCAGCCCGGTACACTAAGCTTCCGCTATGCGAAGGGTCTAGGAAAGGTCGGCCCACGAGGATCTATCTTACGCAATCTTATCATACATTTCTGCAAGAGATTGTTTCCATGACTCGAACATGTGACATTCTTGTCACATAGTAACAACTTTACCAGTTACACTAAGGCGATTAAAGCATCAGACAAGAAGATTGTTAAAGGATGAGATAAATCTAGGGATTTTACAAGATTAAAAAGCCAATTCTTAACGTAGAATGATTACAAAATTATTAGAGCATAAGCATTATCACCATGCCGGTGATCAACTTAATTAACAAAATGGAATATGGTGATATAAACAAAGTCATAAGAATTCAATTTTAATAAAATGGAACAAGCAAAACAAGACAAAATAGAAAGCAAAAGACGAGGAAATCGAGCCAAAAATGAAACATGCTTTGTTGAAAATGACAAAGGGAGGAATCAGTGAAGTATGTATATATCTTTGAAAATTGTAACAGAAAGTACTCGTACACTCTTTCAGTTTTTAATTTATGTTGCCACTGTTTTCTTGTAGCTGCTTTTACTGTATTAGCTTTTGGAATTTGGTAAGATATGATTGGTCGTTCGGGCAGTTCGAATTGGATATGAGAATTTTGGTTTGAATTTTTAATTTTTAGATCGAAGAAATGACAATTTAAATCCAATTCAAATAAGCTCGGATTGGATCGTATTTTTTAAGTTCGGTTTCGGATTAATCGGTTTGGATATTGTGAATTTTCGGTTTTAAGCGTATAAGTTGAGATGTTTCTACCTTTTACAAAAGTGAATATCCAAATGAATTACTCATGTTAAATTGCCTGAAATGTTCTTCATTCTTGCCGCAATCATCCGAATAAGAATTCAAGTAATGAAATTATTTTTTTAAAACATGGCCGACAAGAAGTAGCAAAAGTAAAATCGTGTCCAAATAAAAAGTATTCTGATAATAACTTAGTTATTACTATTGGCATATGGATAGTGGACTAAATATAAAATATTAAAACTTCATATTCCGAATATCCAAAACTCCGAAGTACCAAACCAATATACAATTCGAAAGCCAAAAATTTTAAAATTAGATCCAAAATCAAATTCGTAATCCGACCATCCAAACAAAAATTCACAAACTTCGGGTTTCGAATTTGCCCAAGTTAAACAATGCCCACCCATAGATATTACGATCCGCAACACCAATGAAAAGAACAATAATGAACAAAGAAAAAGATAAACGAGAAAGAGTGACACGTAGAGTATTTGTTAGGGAACTTAATTAGGAATTTCGAATTCAAGCATTAGAATTAAAAAAAATACCAATACGTGCATTTTCCTTTTAATGGACTTTTGACAGTATATGTCTAGATTCATATTTTTGGACAATAAATAGTCTTAATCTATTGATTTTGTTGAATCTTAAGTTAGAGAAAAGTCTGTGTTCAAATCTACTTAATCACATTTTAGCCACAAGACTCTCTCAAACATTTGCAAAAACAAAAATGTGCTAGTTGAGTTTCGAAGCTTTGACCCCTAGAAGCAAACTCAAACATACAACCAACGCGCCAAGAGACAATATATGTTAGGTGGTATTATTTTTTCTAACTTCTTCATTTCCTCATGGTATTATGCACATATGTATAGGACGAAGCGATATCGCGTGACACCGCGTGCATCCGCCCCTGATATCTCTCTTAGGCCAAGAAACATATATATCTTCTTTCAATTTATTTTATAATAAAATTAAAATTTTAATTTTTA
The DNA here is from genome assembly GCA_005239495.1 of Nicotiana undulata. Lineage (NCBI taxonomy): Eukaryota > Viridiplantae > Streptophyta > Magnoliopsida > Solanales > Solanaceae > Nicotiana > Nicotiana undulata. Next base: position 10,587 of record ML294450.1, read on the forward strand.
CAACTCTTTATTTTCATAACATATACTTTTAATAGTCTCAATAACTTCAATCCCTTTCATATTCATAACCTCCAAAAATTTAATGTGTAAATTTATGATAATATATCTCATTTTTTTAATCTTCCCATTCATTTATCTCATTTTCATAACTCATACTACCTTAAATTCTACATTTAATAATATCCATAACTCTCATGCTTTTCATATTCATAACCCAAGTATTTAATTTAAAAATTAAAATACCTTATGATATTCATCTATTTTTTTCTATATAAATTCATAACGTTGTTTCATAAGATCCTTACCCAAGACTGCCTTTTCTATTCTTTACCTGAAGTAGTAATGCTGTCATATTTACTGCAGCATTCGATTCATGTTTAGTTTGGCTTGAGGAAGAAGGCTCTTGAATAATGATCAATATTGCAGGAGGGTGTCGACAAGGACACGGAAAATTATACATTGATTTTGCATTTCTATTTTCTTAAGATTAAGGTCTTAAGTTGTATCTTTTTATTTTCTATTTACTTTCTCATGTGTTTTCTTTCGCTTTATTTTCTATGAGCTTTTGTTTGTCGCAAGTTTGTATTTTTGTTTAGACTCAAATAAATTTCTTATGAGTTAAACTTGTTGGAAGTCTGCTAACTACTAACCAATAACAGCTCATTGTGTAAAAGGGATAAATTTTAAACATTCAAATACGTCCTTCATTGGATATTTTTGCAACACCTTTTATATTTTGCGAGTAAAAAGTGTTAAAGCTAAAAGTCACAGAGCAGACGCAAGTTCTTCTTTGCAGAGCCATCGACATGTGTTGTTTCTTGTAAAATATAATTTAGTTTCTACTTGTGATTTTTATAATTGTCACGTCCCAATTTTTCTCTGTTAGGTATCGTGACGGCACCTAGTCTTAAGGACTAGGTAAGCCTAATATTAAATAAACATAAATCATAATATCAAAACTTTTAAATACTTTTTGAAATAACTCTTTATACATTGCACATCTTCCCAAAACCCGGCGAGTACAAGTCATAAGCTTTAAAGAATTTACACTAAAATTTCTAATTACCACTGTTCGAAAATAAGTACAACAATGTATGAACAAAACAATATAAGACGGTGACTCCGAAATCGCGTATGCTGAAGCGGTTTTACCTTGAGTCTCCACAACAGCAACCGCGCTGCTAACAATCAATCGGCCGGCTATGCGAAACCTGGAATCTGCACAAAAATGTGCAGACGAGTAGTATGAGCACACTATAAGTATCAAGACTAACTTCGGTGAAGTAGTGACGAGGACTAGTCAAGAAACCCACTGGTCCGATAAATTAAACAGGCATAAATATAGGAATGACAGAACATGACATCTATCTAATGACTACACGATATAACTAGCTACATAACAGGTACAAAGCGGAAGGAAATACATCAAATAACAACCGAACATCATAATAATGCACAGAAGAATGGACGGGAACACAACCCGAAAATCGGAAACCACAATGCGGTAAGAACGAATAGTAATTCAGCACTGCAATAATTTCTACATCAGGATTAGCCAACAACTCCAATAAATTGGTCAAATCTTCGAGTGTAACCTTTCACCCGCAAATTTATATTGAAAACTTTAAAATATAATCATTTCAAATAGAAAATTCCTTTGAAAAATACCTTCTTCGAATATATACATATATATATACTTTGCAGAAAGAAAATCTTCGAACGTAATTCCTTCAAGAGAAATGTTTTTCAAATATACTTCTTCAATAAATGTCTTCCAAACATAGTTTTCTTCAAGATAAATGCTTTTCAAATATGCCTTTCGAAATAATAGTCTTTCAAACATAGTTTTCCTCAAGGTAAATGCTTTTCAACTACACTTTTCAAGTAAGTATCTTTCGAACATAGTTTCTTCGAGATAAAACTACTAGGATTTTCGTCTCGTAGTTCATAATTAGTCATGCGGTACAGGGGGATCTCCCGGAATACGTCTGTAGTCCCATAATAAATATGAAGTATAGGGAGGATCTCCCATAATACGCCTGTAGTCCCCAAAGTAAATATGCAGTGCTGGGGGGGGGGGGGGGGGGGATCTCCAGAATACGTCTGTAGTCCCCAGAGTAAATATGCAGTACATGGGGGATCTCCCAGAATACGTCCGTAGTCCCCAACGTAAATATGCAATGCAACCAACAAGGATAACAACTATAACACGATAGAAGACATCGTACATTGCCACAATAGGTACAAAAGCAACAAATGATAGAAATGCAATGTACGACGAGCAAACAAATACAAAAACTTAAACCACAAGAACGGTAGAACTCATTCTCAAGGAATAACCGCTGAAAAGAAATATTAAGCGTAAAGAAAACAGCTTAACCAGGGAGAAAACAAGACGTAACAACGAATCCACAGTATTCAAGTCAACAATAAGAAGCCAACACAAGTCAATAAATTCCAAATAACGGCAAGTCGGCTAAGATATAGGTTGTCCAAATTCTTTTTTAAGGTTGAGAAATTACGAGAGATTTTTCAACAATTCGAGTAAGGGTAAGCCGCAAAAGATAATAATAACTCCAATTAATACTAAACAATTATAGGGCGAGATAATACTGATTTATATTAAATAAGCAGTTTATGAAAAATCAATATAGCATGACGGTAGAAGGTAAAATCTCCAGTTAAGTCAATTAAGATTAAACAAACAACAAGGGAATCTAAAAGCAAGTAATTCTAATTTAAGCAGAAAGAGATGAAACTAGCAATCAGGAACTCAGTCATAACAATTACAACCTCATACACAGGGAATATAAGGACATAAGAACCCTAAAGTCCAACCTCCTATAAATAAGTCCGAGTACGCACTCGTCAACTCGCGTACATGGGCTACAACCAACATAGAAGACTCAAGTCCTAAGAGGTAATTCCCCCACACAAGGTTAGGCAATATACTTACCTCAAAGACAAAAATCTGGTACTCAGAAATAGACTTCTCAAGTGAAAAGACCTCCGGCCGGTCAAATACAACTAGAACAACTTCAAAAGACACATAAAACTTATAAGGAACTATTTCGGGTAATAAAGTTTCGATCTTTGCAAAATTTAAAAATCGACCCAAAAGTCGACCCCCGGGCCCGCACCTCGGAACCCGTCAAATTTTATAAAATCTGAATACCCATTCCAATATGAGTTCAACATACAAAAATTACTAAATTTCGATACCATTTCCTCCCTCAAATCATGAAATTTCGTTTTGAAATTTTTCTTCAAAACCAAACATTTTCCCTAACTAAAAACACAATTTAAATAATAAAAACAAAGACTAATTCATGGATTATATTTAATTCAAAGTGAAGAACACTAACTCAATCGAATTGCTTGAAAAACTCACCAAGAATCGCCAAGAACCGAGCTCTAAAAGTCAAAATGTGACAAAAAAGGTGAAATCCTCGATTTTGGGATATATTCTGTCCGCCCAGATTTTTGTGCATAGCGATCGCGGGAGAAGAGGTGTGATCGCGTAGAAGAAAAATAGTTGATGTCTAAAATGTGCTACGCGATCGCGGAAGAGCTTATGCAATCGCGTACAAGGTAGTAGGCAGGCTTACGCAATCGCGAAGAGAGTCACGCGAACGCGATGAAGAAGTAATCAACAATCCCCAACCCCTAATTTCTACTACACGAACGCGGGGGAGGGGATGCGAACGCGATGAGGAAGAAAACAGATCACCGTGATCGTGGGAGGTGATACGCGAACGCAAAGAAGGAAAATTGGGCGGGTCAACAGAGCACTACGTGAACGCGAAAGGTTGCTCGCAATCGCGTAGAAGAACACCAAAAAGCAGGAAAAAACAATTCAAAAATAGGGAAAAATAACTCGAAGCCCATCTGAAACACCAGAGGCCCCCCGAGACCCCGTCTAAACACACAAACAAGTCATATAACCTAACACGGACTCGCTCGAGGTTTCAAATCACATTAAACAACGCCGAAGCGATGAATCAAACCATAAATCGCACTTTTGAACTTTCGAATCTTCAAACTTCTAAACTCGTGCCGAAACCTATCAATTCAACCCGGAATTACGTCAAATTTTGCATACAAGTTCCAATTGACATCCCCTCTCCAACTCTCGGAATCGTATTCCGACCCCTATATCCCAAAAAGTCAAATGTGGTCAAACTTCAAATTTTTCAACTTTCGCCGAATTGCCTCAAATTTCTCTACGGACCTCCAAATCCGATTACGGACGCGCGCCTAAGTCCAACATCGCCATACGTAGCTGTTGACATCACCCAAAACTCATTCCGAGGTCATTTACACAAAAGTCAAAGTTTCGGTCAAATTCCATCGCTTGAGCTTCCAAAACTGAAATCTTTTCTTCCAATTCGACTGCGGATCACCCGGTAACTGAATCCAACCATGCACGCAGGTCGATATACACAATGTGAAGTTGTTCAAGACCTTATGCCACCGAACGAAGCTTAAATTCTCAAAACGACTGGTCGGGTCGTTACAATAAAGTAAGTCGTTATTTTATTCATATGACTAGAACATGTATTACATGTACGACAAAATAAAATAAATAGTTTGGTTTACTTTGTAACTTATGATTCTTTTGAAGTATTGTGATAATATTCTTTCTTTTTGAAAGTTATGTTTTGATTTTCTTATTTGAATTGCCTATCATTTGTAAAACCAAAAAAAAAAAAAAATTGCTGAGAGAATACAAATAATTGAGCCAGTATTCTGAAGTGAAGTACTATGTGCACCCTGGAATGGAGAATATGAGAGGGAAGCTAATGAATAAAAAAGAAAAGACAAAGATGAAGGCTAAAAATGACATAAGGAGAAGGATTAGAAAAAATAATACGCTGGAATTTTCACATATTTCCACTACAAAAAAAACAACGTTTAGCGACGGAATTTAGCGACAAGAGATATTCTGTAGCTAAATAACGACGGATTAGCGACGAAATTTGTATTTGTTGCCCAATAAGCTACAAAATAATTCTTATCAAATATAGCGACGGATTAGCGACAAAAACTTATATGCGTCGCTAGAATTGGCGCTAAATATTAGCGCCTTTATTTTACCTACAAAATTAGCGACGAAATATGGGCGACAAAAACTATTAAGACGTAGCGACAGATTTAACGTCAAATAATCCGTCGCTGAATTCATTTTACTTATAAAGGCATTCAAAAGTTATCAGCGACAAAATATTCCGTCGCTAATTTCCTAAAATAAAATTTCATTACTTATTAGTAGCGACATAATTTCGGTCCGTCACTATTCCGTCGTAAAATTTCCGCCTCAAAATTGAAATTACCCTAGATAAAAGACGTTCCCAACCATTACTGCCTAGACACCCTAATTTGTTCGGTATTTTCTTCCTCTTTCTTCTTGTTCTCTTCTTCAAAGGAACAAACACTGAGACATCATCAGTACCGTAGGTCGACTGTCCTCAACAAACGTTGAGACCCCAACATCGTATGTCACAGTCATCTCTAAACTGTTTTTCTGTTTTTGCAAAGTTGTTTTGTTCTCAGAGGTATGGGCTTTCTTTCTATTAATATTTGACAATTTAAGTGTCAAATCTTTGAATATTTCGTTACTTTTCTTGTGTTAAAAAGTGATTTTTATCCTATCTTAGAAATAGAAGAAAAGCTTTGAAATTGCAATCTTTTTGCTCCAAAAATCTGAAATTCGAAGTCGTATGTTTGCAGAATGCTGAAATTCAAAGTCATGCGTTGATTTTAGGGGTTGCATGTCCTTGATAAGGTAAAATTCTTTGTGATTTCATCATGTCTTGTGCTTTATTTTGGTGTACTCTTTTCAAAGTTTCTCCATATTTTGTGATTACATTTTTTTTATTTGAGATAGTAGCTACATACTAGTTGGAAAATCCCTAATTTGCCTTAACAAACAAATTGTTTACGAATAAATTGGGCTTTAATAGAGTGGAATAGCTATAGAGCATTAGTATAGTTGACCCCGACTAGTTTGGGTTGGCCTTATAAGACATACTCTATTGTTTACCAGTATTTGGAGTAAAATGGGCCTGAATAGAGCGAAATTATTACATAGCAGTCATATAGCTGACTCGTATTTGTTTGGGATTAAAAGTGGTTGGTTGATTGATATTTGATTAAAACTGGTTATATGGTTGAATGTTGAAAATGACGTTAGACTAATTGATGAAACTGCTGAATTTAGGTTTGTTCAGCTGTAGAAAGCTATTATTTGATTAGCTTTTCATTTATATGACTTAAGGCTAATGTATGAGAAATAGAAGAAATCTTTCGATATTGCAAGTCTTCGATAAGATTCTGAAATTCGAAGTCCTGTGTTTACTGCTCTGCAAGTTTCTTAGACGAAAGGGTAGGGATTGTAACTTTTGTTTGACTGATGCGTTGATTTTAGGGATTTTTGCTTTCCTATTGTGAGCATGATTTGGTAGAAACAGATAGTAATAACTCTTATTGATAGGAAGCTAGCACCGGAGAAAGTGCTCTAGTAGCATTAAAGATTGTGAAGTTGGTATAGAACTTTAGCAGCATACCTGGACCAACCATAGTGTAGGACCTAAAGTTGATTAATCTACTGTTATGTGCATATGAAATTATCCTTTTTGAAAATGTGTCATAATATTCCTAGATGCTCGTGTTTACTCCTTTGTACTTTTTGGTGGCCTCTATTTTACCTTTGGTGGAATATTCGCTTATTTGCTTTTGTGATTTCATTTGTCTTCTTCTTTTTAGGAGATTGAGCTTCTAAGTCAGTTCGAACATGAGAACATAATTCGACATGAAAATTTGTTTTCCTTTAGTTTATAACCTTTAGTTTTACAATTTATTTTCTTGTTTTCAATTGAAAGTGGTTTACAAATCTATAACAATGTCCGCAAAATAACTTAAATTTGTTCTTTAGGCTTCTGATATTCTTTTATGTTATTTTTCTTATAGAGATATTAAATGTGCTAATATATTGGTGGATGCTAAATGATCGGTCAGGCTTGCTGATTTTAAATTAAGAATTTTAAGGTCTTGTTTATTCTAATATTAAATAGGAACATGGAAAATCTAGAGCGTGATTGGATGTACAAAAGGTTGGATGGCCGAGGGGGTATTAATTCAAGTTTCATAACTGGTGTGAACAAGTTTCTCCAGTTTGCTTGCTCTCAGCGCAATCGCATGAGTGGTGACAACGTTAGATGTCCATGTAAAAAATGTCACAACATTAAATACATGGATGTTGAAACTGTTAAATTGCACCTTTATCAATATGGATTTGTTGAGAACTATTTTCTTTTGAAGTATCAAGGGGAACTATTTTCTTCGTAATTAAATTGCACCTTTATCCATACTTGTACTATTACATTTGGTATATTTATATTGGTAAATGGTATTCTAATGTCTTCTAATTTGTTCAGGTTAGAGCCTTCATTTCAATGTTCTGATTTTATAACTAAGTGTTTCAAGCATAAACTGGATCCTGATGGTATCAATTGGAAAAAAGTCGCAAATGAGATTAAAAAAAATTATTTTGGAGAATTTAAGGTATAATCCATCACAATTGAATTGGATTTAGAAACTAGATTAACTTTTATATTAACTCATTAGTGTTATTATTTTATTAAATTATTTCAGAAGGCTTTCTACTGGGATTCTTCAATTGATAGTGTGGTGCGTATCGAATGGGAGCGTAGGGCATCAATAAGATACAGATATTTTCTTAGCAAACTGAAATCACATAAGGTGCAACCGAACACTATTCCAGACAATGTGTGGAAAAGTTGGTTGGCACTTTGGGAAGATCCTAAGTGTGTTGAAAAGTCAGAAATAAATGCAAAAAATCGCCGTGGTGGGAGCGAAGCTGCCAGTGGGACTCACACAGGTGGCTCTATCAATGTTGGGGAGCATCGCAAGAGACTTGTAAGTTGCTTCTTCTGCTGCTGCTTTTCTCTTCTTCTTTTTTCCCACTGAATAGCAGACTCATGTGGAAGTGCTGTATGACTGCATATGTTGGTTCATAACTGCTGGGGTCTGTTTTCCAATTGCTGTATGACTCATGTGGAAGTGCTGGATGCTGCATATGAGTTATTTGACTCATGTAGTATATTGGTTAATGCATATGTTGGTTCATAACTGCTAAGCTATTGTTGTATGGTTCATATGTTTGTAATTTTATATTTCAAAGGGTGCTATGATTAGTTGTGGTCTCTCTTGAATAGTAGTTCTAATCTGTATATCATCTGTATATCAGCTGTATATTTCAAAATTTGGCTGTATATGGTCTGTATATGTTCTGTATATCAGCTGTATATGGTCTCAGATCAGCTGTATTTTTCAAAATTTGGGCAAGACATCAGTTGTTATTTTACCGTTGGAATGACACTTCATTTTTCTCATGATATGATTAGTTGTGGTCTCTCTTGAAGAGTAGTTTTAATCTGTATATCAGCTGTATATTTCAAAATTTAGCTGTATATGTTCTGTATATCAGCTGTATATGGTCTCAGATCAGCTGTATTTTTCAAAATTTGGCTAAGACATCAGTTGTTATTTTACAGTTGGAATGACACTGCATTTTTCTCATGTTATGGCATTTTTCATCTCTGTACCCTTTTGGTTTTATGAATGTAGGTTATCACTCTACTTACTATTCATTTGAAGTAACATACTGCTCATTGTTCATACTTAAAAGTAGAACTTCTTTATGCTCTTTTGCTTAGCCTATATTGCTCTTTTGCTTAGCCTGCTACTAGTTTCTTGCATTAGTTCCCTCCATTTGAGACGAAATTAGTTGCAGAAAACAACAACAATTGTTAGGGCAGAATAGATTATGCTTGTTCAATTCATTATGTTAAGGGTAGTTGCAGAAACAGCAACATTAGTTCCTCCAGCAGTACTTTCATGTTTCAATGTTCTATGTTTCAATATAGTAGTACTTTCATGTTTAAGGTTCATGTTTCAATGTTCTATTATCCCCGTTCATTTCAAACGCTAAATCTTTTGTATAGGCTGTTAAAAAGGGTCGAGATCCAACACCAAGTGAGTTGCATTTGCACGTCCATACACATGGTAATGATGGAGAATCTTTTGTTGCTGATAAATCCCGAATCGTACATGTAAGATAACTTTTAATAATTTTATTGACTTTACTTTCATATATTTTTTCATTTTGTAAATTGAATGTTCTTCTTAACTCTTATACATGAAAAATATCAGGAAATATTACAACAACAAACACAAACTCAATCTGATATTGATCAGTGTAAAGCATTTTATCAAGCTGCAGGAGGAGAAAAGAAAAGAAGAGTATATGGTCTTGGATCTCAAGCAAAATGCTACTACGGGCCAAATCTTCATGACTCCTTCGGATCTGATGCTACATCGTCAGCAACACCTCCAAATTCTCAATCAACACCGGCAGGGAATCTGGATGAGTTAGTGATGCGATTGATTCCTGCACTGACAACTCATATAGTTCCTGTAATGGTTGAGCGGGTACGCGAATTAGTTTCCTTACCTTCGCAGCAACCAAAAACTGATCTTACCCACCACCCATCAGTGGCACCTACAGTTCCTACATCTTCTACTGCTGCTAACATTGATGAGGTTCATGCAATGGGTTCTAATGATGCCCGTAACTCTCCAGCCTCGCATAGTTAGCCTACTTTGTTTGGACTTTACTGTAGGTCATTGTGGATTATTTGTACTTATTAATTAATGATACTGTTATATACATTATGCTATATATTTTGGACCTTGTTGAATATTTTGTTAATTTATATTAATATCAAAGACTTTTTATTAAGTGTATTTTATAGCTTTTATGTAATATACTTGAATAGGGTACATTCAAAATAATAAATAAAAAGAATTTTAAAAATTCAGGAAAATGTTAGAAATAAATTAGCGACTGATCAATACTTTTCGTAGCTAAAATTATCGCGTAAAATTAAATCTTGCGACGAATTGGCGACGAAAGATTTTTGTTGCAAAAAGCAGGGGCAATCAGCTATAACACGATTAGCGACGGGATAATTCGTCCCTATAATAACAACGACGAATTTTATTATTGGTTGGAGCGACGAAGAGGCGTCAAACGTGCGACAGACACACAACTATATAGCGACAGCTAATTCCATCGCTAAGTTTGCTACAGATATCTTGCGTCGCTAGTCCGTCGTTGAGCCGGCGTAAGCTTAGCTACGAGCATTTTAGAAACCAACATGAATCCGTCGCTAAACAACTATAGCAACGAAAATTATGGATTTAGCGACGGATTTCGGCCGTCGCTAAACGCTGTTTTTTTTGTAGTGTTCTTTTGTTTTGTTTTGTTTTGTTTTGTTTTCGTTATTAGTTTCTTTACTTTTATTTCATATTTCTTTTGTTTGAATATGAGAAATTTTAACAAAGTCGATGTTTTACTATTTAATAAAAAATTTATTTATTTACATGCCTCTAACATTTAATTGTACTTAAAAAGTCATGTATTAACCTCTCGCGTTCTCCTCATTTATTATAATATATGTAAGTGAAAATTTTTTCTTAAAAATTCTTTCTCTTTTATTTTCTTTTAAAAAGAAAATCAGAGAAAAATACAGTAACCTAAAATCTAATTCTAATTAAAATGCTAAGTATATGATTTATCAATATGCAGATTTATCTTTTATATTCATATTAATTTATAAAATTATCTCTCCGTTCACTATATGTCGTTATTATTTTTTTAAATTTAGTGATATTTCTTATAACCGTTCGAAGCAAAATATTTCAATAATATATATATATATATATATATATATATATATATATATATATTGCACAAAACGAGGAAGCTTGAAATAGTGAAGTGCACGTGAGTAACGGAAGCATATCACGTGCACACATATTAAAGAGCCAAAGCATGGAAGGTCGTGTAGAGATCATATCAAAGCTTCTGTAAGAAAGCTACAATAGAGGGAATTCCCCCACTACCCTATAAAAATGCCGTGATGATTAGAGAAACCTCATGGTGGGTCCACGTGGCAATTTTGTGGTATACATATATGGGCACTTTATTTTTGGGAAAAACTGGCATTACATGTTTAGATTTGCTCTAAATTTTGTATTTGGATAAATTTTATATATGGAATCATGTGTCATAATTAATTTTGTGAACATGTTTTAAAATAATTTAATAATAATTATGAACTTAAAAGGGGTACTAGCTACGTTTGGATTATACAAAAAAAGTTAAAAAGATAAATTTCTAGAGTATTTTTTTTTTATAAAACCTGGTTTTAATTCGGTTTAAAAAATTGTGGAAATTGCAAGGAGACATAAGATTTTTTTCACCTTTTTATCGAAATATTTTCACTTTTTTCGAAATCATTGTTTGGCCATAAAAATTTTAATTTTCACTTGAAGATGAATTTTGAATTCTTTTTGAAAATTTGAAAAACTCAAAAAAACTGTTTTTCAAAATTTTCAATGAGTTCACTCACAAAAAATTCAAAAATAACCCAAAATTATATTCATGTCTGTTAAAATAATAATTGCGGGGCGAGAACAACATTAGCGTGCCTTATTGATGCAACGGAGATCGTTGAACTCACCACCAAAGGAATTGACCCAAACCGAACTTTGAATCACTAGGAAACAAAGTTAATCTTTCACCAATTAGATGCCCTTGCTTGTGTGTGTTTTTCGTTGGAGAAGAAGAGAGTTAGAGAAGAGAAAATTCTTACGTACTTAGTTCTGTATTTTCTCCTTCACATAAATAGGCAGAGTAATGGCGGTTTAGAAAGATAACTCACCC
>ML294450.1:22546-72294 GCA_005239495.1 Nicotiana undulata
GCAGGAGGAGAAAAGAAAAGAAGAGTATATGGTCTTGGATCTCAAGCAAAATGCTACTACGGGCCAAATCTTCATGACTCCTTTGGATCTGATGCTACATCGTCAGCAACACCTCCAAATGCTCAATCAACACCGGCAGGGAATCTGGATGAGTTAGTGATGCGATTGATTCCTGCACTGACAACTCATATAGTTCCTGTAATGGTTGAGCGGGTACGCGAATTAGTTTCCTTACCTTCGCAGCAACCAAAAACTGATCTTACCCACCACCCATCAGTGGCACCTACAGTTCCTACATCTTCTACTGCTGCTAACATTGATGAGGTTCATGCAATGGGTTCTAATGATGCCCGTAACTCTCCAGCCTCGCATAGTTAGCCTACTTTGTTTGGACTTTACTGTAGGTCATTGTGGATTATTTGTACTTATTAATTAATGATACTGTTATATACATTATGCTATATATTTTGGACCTTGTTGAATATTTTGTTAATTTATATTAATATCAAAGACTTTTTATTAAGTGTATTTTATAGCTTTTATGTAATATACTTGAATATGGTACATTCAAAATAATAAATAAAAAGAATTTTAAAAATTCAGGAAAATGTTAGAAATAAATTAGCGACTGATCAATACTTTTCCTAGCTAAAATTATCGCGTAAAATTAAATCTTGCGACGAATTGGCGACGAAAGATTTTTGTTGCAAAAAGCAGGGGCAATCAGCTATAACACGATTAGCGACGGGATAATTCGTCCCTATAATAACAACGACGAATTTTATTATTGGTTGGAGCGACGAAGAGGCGTCAAACGTGCGACAGACACACAACTATATAGCGACAGCTAATTCCATCGCTAAGTTTGCTACAGATATCTTGCGTCGCTAGTCCGTCGTTGAGCCGGCGTAAGCTTAGCTACGAGCATTTTAGAAACCAACATGAATCCGTCGCTAAACAACTATAGCAACGAAAATTATGGATTTAGCGACGGATTTCGGCCGTCGCTAAACGCTGTTTTTTTTGTAGTGTTCTTTTGTTTTGTTTTGTTTTGTTTTGTTTTCGTTATTAGTTTCTTTACTTTTATTTCATATTTCTTTTGTTTGAATATGAGAAATTTTAACAAAGTCGATGTTTTACTATTTAATAAAAAATTTATTTATTTACATGCCTCTAACATTTAATTGTACTTAAAAAGTCATGTATTAACCTCTCGCGTTCTCCTCATTTATTATAATATATGTAAGTGAAAATTTTTTCTTAAAAATTCTTTCTCTTTTATTTTCTTTTAAAAAGAAAATCAGAGAAAAATACAGTAACCTAAAATCTAATTCTAATTAAAATGCTAAGTATATGATTTATCAATATGCAGATTTATCTTTTATATTCATATTAATTTATAAAATTATCTCTCCGTTCACTATATGTCGTTATTATTTTTTTAAATTTAGTGATATTTCTTATAACCGTTCGAAGCAAAATATTTCAATAATATATATATATATATATATATATATATATATATATATANTTCTTACGTACTTAGTTCTGTATTTTCTCCTTCACATAAATAGGCAGAGTAATGGCGGTTTAGAAAGATAACTCACCCTTTTTTGCACGTTCAGTTTCGTGGGTGTTTGTAGTTTAGTGGTAACTTCCCTTAACCTCTCTCCCTTATCTCTCCTAACCGGGTCGGGTCAGCCCACATGGAGCGACCCATAATCCAACAATGTCCAAACACAACTCTAATTTTCAAAAACCATTTTTACTTAAAAAAAAGATTTCACCTTTTTTTTGTTGAAATTTTACAATTCTTATGTCCAAACGCCCACTAGATATTTTATTAACGTTTCCACATTAAATAAAGCTAGCTTTATCATCTCCATGATTGAAAAATCATGTAAAAATAAAAACTTCACATGCAGATAGAGCCCTCTGCAGACCAAATTAGTAGACAGACAATGATCAATGCCTGGATTTTATTTGGCTTAATATTCTAATGGCTACTAAATAACTACTCAATTAGTGCTTAAGTGCTTTTAGGTAGCTAATATAACAACTCCACTTTGTGCCACCAAACCATGGGAAACGTCCAAATTTTGCCTCTTTGCTATCTGAAATGTGTCAATTTTATCACACATTATATATACTTTGGGTTATTCATTTCATACATATGATGTTAGTAAATTATTCTGAAGGCCAAAATATATCGAAAAAAAATTAATTTTACCCATTTAATTATATATATATAAAAGATCTAATTTCCCACTATTATACTTCGGATTTGAACTTCGTAGCGGTTAAGGGCAAATATCAAATTATTTAACACTACAAATGACCTTATAATATAACGAAGGGTTCTTATAACATAGATGGAGCCTTCATCAATAATAAATAGCAAGATGGTGTTGGTGGTGTACTAAGAAATAGTGTAGGCTTTTGGATAATGGCTTTCAACAAAAAGGTGCCAACTCTATCAGCTACTAAGGTGAAGCTCCAAGCCCTTTAGCAGAGTTACACACGATATTAGATCACAATCTATTTCCAGTGGAAATAGAGACTGATGCATCAGAAGTGAAGAACATACTAGAAAATAATCACCCTACTCATACTAACTTAATTAATGACCGCAGGTGGCTGATGCACCAGGCAAGACAGAAGGGACAAATAACTCTCAAGCATAGCTTCAGGCAGGGGAATATAGTGGCACATGTTTTGGCTAGAGAAACACTCATGCAGTCCAACATAAATAAGCTATGCCTGTTTGCAGTACCTCCATAGCCGGCGATAGATAGATATCAAAGGAACCTGAAGAATTCTTCTTATGTAAAATATATATTCTCTCGTGTATGCTCTCGATTGGCTGTTCTAGATAATAATGATGTCATAGAAGGCAGTAGTTCATATGGAGCTGCCAACCGTGAAAGTTTGGTTTGTAATATAAGTAAACTTGATGACTAGGTTATTAACATATTATCTCGATGCTCAAAATAAATAAATAAAAACATCGAATATTTCCCTTTTCTGAAAAGAACTAAGACCGACGACTCAAAAGTTTGCTTTAGGATTTGGATTGGCAATAAGTTTCTGTGGAAAAAATCAGGGACTTTATTTTCTCTCTATAAGAAAAGAGTTTGCTTTATTTTGAATCTAGAAGTAAAAAGGGTTGCTTTATTTGGAATCTCTTGAACGAAAAGTGTATTTTCTTTCCATCTAGTAAAGGTGCTTTTGCAAAGTGCTTTCCTTTTGTGATGTAAATTGCAATATTGGTTGACGGGCTCCAATTAACCTAAAAGTTAATGGAACTATTTGATATATACTATCATGTGAGCATTACTCACCATGATTAACCTCTTTTTGTAGTTTTTCGAGTTAATAATAATACTATAAACGGTCATATGGAATCTCTACTCGGGTCTTATAGATGCTAAAAAAGTTAACGAGTTCTTTTTTTATTTTTAATTCCTTTCCAAAAATTTAGGAGGATCTATGGTGTTTTCACACTTTTCGAATTCAAGACATAATAGTCGCGGGTAAAAGTACTTTACCAACTAAGCAATCCTCACTTGTTTGTTAATGAGTTTGAAAATAGAATTTGTGTAAGTACGGAGCGAACATAAAATTAGGTATTAAGCCAAAGTTTATGCTAAAGTTCATAGTTACATGTCATATCATATAGTTGTGATGCATATAATGATGATATTGTAAAATTACAAAGGACAATCGAATACACTAAGTTCCCGCTATGTTTGGAATCCAGAAAAGATCGAACCACAAGAATCTATTATACGGAGTAAATGTTGAATTCGCTTTTATCACCATTGGAGAGGCACAAATAATCCTTGTTAACGTAGTCAATATGTAGCAAAAAAGGAGGAGATCTAAACTTTTTAGCATGTGCAGATTGACAAAATCACAACTTTTTTGGGGCAGAGTGGTTGGTTTAAGAAAGTTAATTTCAATAAAGTATGGATATTCTATCCGAGAAAGTAGTTATGGGGTTGTACTTCCGGACTCTTATATAAAATATTCCAAGTTCCTACCTGGAATTCCATTTGGTTTATTTTTACTGCACTATTGGCCCCATCAATATTAAATATATAAAATTTCTACACTCCATTTGTTAGTATTATTCCATATCTGCCTTTGTTCATATTTTTATTTCAAGAACTTCAAGATACCAATAATGATTGTGATGTAAGGGTAAGTTCTCGTTATCCTTAATAAGAAGTTTCAGGTTCGTGCTTTGGTATAAAGTCATTTTTGTTATAGAGCGTTTTACTCTCAGACGTAAGACTTTCTAGCAATTTTTGTCGGATATCAATACAGATACCGAATATCAAAAGAGGAAAGATGGACGTGAGTAAGTTTTTAGTATCTTAAAAAGGTCTCCGATAATAATTAACAGGGTTTTTTCTGTCTCGTGACTCCAACTTAAGAAATATTCTTGAACAAGAGTACAATTTCTAATTGCCTTAATTACTTTTTGATTTTATTTTTGTAAGTTTAGTTTTTCTATGTTAGAAAATTTTCCATCATTGTTTTATGGTCAACTTCAATCATTCTCCACTATTCATCATTATAGTTTCATTAGTTTGAGAAAAAAAAAAATATTTCTTTAATTCTTGATTGCTTTTATTTTCTACTATATACATAATATAACGACATATTCAAAAATACGTTGTTCGAGTTACAATTACCATTTGAGTAAAAAAAAAAAAAATTTCTCTAATGGTTCAATTCATCCCATAAAAGAAAAATTAGAAATCCTATCCTTTTTGGTATATTCACCTTCTTTCTCACCCATTCCTCATAGTATTTTTTAAAATGACCATTTTGCCCCTCATCTTATTTTCTCCCTTTCTTAAGTCACATCCTTCTCCACTCCCTTATTGCTTCACATGCACTCATATTCCCATTAATACATTTGTGAACCAAGACAAAATTCTCACCCTCCTTTTTTTGGTTTTTCGGTGTTCATATTGGGGTTCGATTAAATTCGGATTTGTGTTGAGGAGTTCCATATAGGGGTAAAATAATCCATAACAAATGCGACTCCATACTCAGGAATTCGAACCCGATACCTCTAATCAATGATGAAAGAATATTTACCACTACGTCACAACCCTTGTCGGTAATTCTCACCCTCTTATTACCACTCCCTTCTCCTCAACCCCACAAAAACCAAAACCTCTGTAGTCTGTTCTCTTCTGTCTCTCTCCTTTTTTGGTCCTCCAAAATTCTTACCACTAGATATTGTACTATATTCTATCCTCTATATTTCTCAACAATTAAAAAAAAAGAATCAAGATTTCAATGTTGATAGACATAACACTATAAACCTATAACATTAATATAAATTCAGCACTCCCTTTTTTTTCCCCCACTAATGGCAACTGCAAGTGCTGCTTCTTCAACACAAATATTTCAAGAAGATGAAGATGAAGTTACAAGTAAAGGCAATAATATAAATGGAGTTAGTAGACAAGATATTCAAGCTGCCATTGCTAAAACTATTGAGCTTAGAGCTTTACATGCTGCTCTTTTACAAGGGAATAGTCCTGCTTCAGCTACTGCTCTGAAATTTCCTTCTTCTGTTTCTCCTTCTTCTCATCATTCTCATCATTTATCTGCTCAAGATTATCCTATTTTCACACCAGTAAGTCCCTTTTCTTATTTTTCTTTGTCTTTTTATTTTTATTGAATTTTGTTAGAGGCGAAATCGGAATTTAAAGATTCCACCTTTAAAGCTTTTAACACTGTACACGCTCCGTTCCAATTTATGCGAACATGTTTGACTGGATACGGAGTTTAAGAAAAAATGAAACTATTGTAATTTAAACCCTTCTCATTAAGGGTATAATTGTAAGTTTAAGCAAAATTATCATCAAATTTAGAAAAGGATCGTTCTTTTTGAAACGACCAAAAAGGAAATAGATTCACATGAACTGGAATAGAGGAAGGAGTAATTTTGGAATTTTTGGTTCAGAATGTAATGTTTATTGAAATTCTAGCGATCATTTACCAATATAATTGTGTTTCGTGTTGAAAATACTGGGTTAATTTTAAAGGTAAAATCTTGCTATATTAATAGGCATGCTCATTCTAGTTTTATAGTCCATAGAAATTATGTTTTAAGTAAATTCTCATGAGTTTTTTCTTTGGTACAAATGGGTCTCTTGTTTTGTTGTATGAAAATTAGCCTTTTTCTGAACTTTGTCTATGAAGATTGTAATTTAAAACCAAAAATTGAGATTAAGGAACATAAAAGGGATATTAACAAAGTGATCATTATAAATCATATAGATCCATTTCTCTTGAAATTTCTTATTATTCTTATGGAAAAGAACTATGCTGAACTGCTTATGACAAAATTATCATTTTTTTTTATAAATTAATTTATTAAGGTAATGATGTGTCTTTGAGATTTTGGGATTCTTGGTCCATTAATTAAAACTACAGAAAATTTCTTATGGATTTGTTCTTTGCATTTCTTTTCAAGTTTATTGAAGTTAAGACTTATTCTTATTTGATCTATGGGATATGTGTTTGACCAAATATTAAATAAGTATACTCTTTTCATAACTTCAAGCTTACACAATCTTATCCAGATATTGCTTCTAAATGAAGGCTTAAATGTCAAACCTGAAATAAGATAATACTCCATCCGGTCCAAAATAAGTAATTTTTTTGGATTTCAAGAATAAATTAATTATTTTTTTCTTACATTGCCCTTGGAGTAAATAGTGTGTTAGGAGTATTTATGTGGGATAATAAAAGTTAATATGGTCAATTTCATTGCTAATTAATGCTAAAAGGTGGATTTCTTGATGTGCGTGAAAACAAACAAAAAATCACTTATTTTGGAACGGAGGGAGTATTATTTATAATCCTGAATTTGATGTACATCAAATTCTCATATATTGCTGATTACAACAGGTTTATAATCCCATAACGTATAACAGTAGAGTTATTAACCTATAACTTTTAGCGACTTTAATATTACTGTTGGTAAAGTTTAGTTATGTTGATGTGACAAAAGTAGTTCTGCGACTTTACTATCATAGAATTTAATGACTTTAATATTATAGTGAGTAAATTTCAGTTACTTTAACGCGACAAAAAATAGTTTAGTGCGTTGCTGTTATAGTAATAAAGCTCCAAAACAAGTAAGCGGACTACTATTTTAACTTGTCCTAGGTGAAATATTGTTCCTTGTATAGATCAAGACTAGCTGTGATTACTCAATTACATGATGTAGTTTCTTTATAAATTGAAGGACAACCTTGGCGTAACTGGTAAAGTTGCTGTCATGTGACCGGGATGTCACAGGTTCGAGCCGTGGAAACAGCTTCTTGCAGAAATGCAGGGTAAGGCTGCGTAAGATAGACCCTTGTGGTCCGAACCCTTCCCCGGACCCCGCGTATAGCGGGCTGTCCAGTTTCTTTATAGATGGTCAAAACTTCAGTTTTGTTTCTCCATTTTTGATGATCTTGATTCAACATTTTGTGCAGAGCTATGAAGATGAACCATTGCCAGGATACAAACAACTTCAGTTAGATCACAATCCAAACTATGCTGAAATTTGGGATGAATATGGCTTTGGAGGAGTAGGAAATGGTAATAGTGAAGCCATTATATCGGATTACAGAAAGGCGAGTTTGTCCTTGAGGAAAGGATTTACTAACAGTTTGATCAACTTAGAACCCCATGTTTGTCCGGCTGATGATCAGAAATCGGTCACAAGCTCGTGTACTGATCAAATCACTATGCATAGAGCTTCTCCTATTGCTCATAATTACAGCAAGTCTAGGAGAAACTCGTTAGGGGACTTGAAATCGGTTTCATCTTGCAATAAGTGTAAGCCTGCGATAATTAGTACTGAGGCTGATGCATCTAGTAAGAGTGGGAAGAACTCGAATGTTGTCGTACCATTATCAGATTCTCATGTTTCTGTTCAATCATCGCAGCCAAAGAGTAAAGGGCTGAACTTATCATGGCTGTTCCCTAAGCTAAAGAAGAAAAACAAGATTGAAAGTTCACCAAACCGGACAGAATCCGAGGAGGTTTCTCAGGTTTTTAAGGATATAGGAACAGTTTCTATCGATACGTTGAAGAAAGAGCTCATGGAAGCGAATGAGAGCAGAGATGCAGCGTTGATGGAAGTCTCGGAAATGAAGTCTTCTTTAGGTGACCTAAAGCAAAAGTTAGAGTACTTAGAAACTTACTGTGAAGAGCTCAAAAAGGCATTGAGGCAAGCAATTCAAGCAAAAGAATCCCCTGTATCATCACAGCTTAGAAATCTTTCTAAAATGGGGAAATCCGTTGATGGGGACGGAGAAAATATGATCCCGGTTAGTGAAGAGGTAATGCTAGAAGGGTTTTTACAGATAGTATCAGAATCAAGATTATCAGTAAAGCAATTCTGCAAGACTATAACTGGACAGATTGAAGAGACAGACAATATGTTAACCGATAACTTGAACCTTTTGCTTCAACCATACAAACTATCTCTCAACTCAAAATACTCAAAGGCAGTTCTATACCACATTGAATCCATCATAAACCAATCACTTTTCCAAGATTTCGAGAACTGTGTGTTCCAAAAGAATGGCTCACCAAAGCACTTAGATCCTCAACAAGAACGCCACGTTCAGTTCTCATCCTTTGTCGCGTTGAGGAACCTAAGTTGGAACGAAGTTTTAAGAAAGGGGACCAAGTACTATAGTGAAGACTTTAGCAAGTTCTGTGATCAGAAAATGAGTTGCATTATTACAACACTTAATTGGACTAGGCCATGGCCTGAACAACTCCTCCAAGCATTCTTTGTTGCTGCTAAGTGCATTTGGTTACTGCATTTGTTGGCGTTTTCGTTCAATCCTCCTCTCAGGATTCTACGAGTGGAAGAGAATCGAACTTTTGATATGCATTACATGGAGGACGTTTTCGCGGATAGGCAAAGATCACAAGGTTCTAGCAAGGTCAAGGTCATGGTTATGCCTGGTTTTTATGTGCATGATAGAGTACTTAGGTGTAAGGTAATATGCAGGTATAAAAATGTAGCATAATTAGGTTCTCTTCACCCCTTTTTCCTTTTTCTTTTTGAATTTCTTTCTTGGTAATCTAACTTTGTAATAGTGGTTTCTTCCTGATTATTCGTTTTAAGTGAGTTCTATAAACTAGTTGCCATATTGTGATCTAAACTTCATCAAATAAATGTAGCAAATTATTATCTTCAGTTTGGAAAAAAGATTATGTTAGTGGGCAAGAAAGTGATATCTTTTGGGCTAAAGAGTTGCAAAATATTGTATACCTTTTGGGCTGGGCTATTCAGTTAGAACCTTGTGCTTCTATCGTCTCATATTATATTTTGGAAAAATGACAATCTATAGCCCTTGTAAAAATAATAGCCTAAAATGTAAAAAATTTGTACATTTTTTTTGTATATATATATATACAAAAATTATACAAAATTAATACACTTTTTGGCTACCGAATGTAAATAATTTCTGACACGGGCTAAAAGTGATAATACCCCTATTTTTTAAAGAAAATAAATCATGTTTATTACTTTCCGGGCTATGCCCATTATAGTCTCGAGCCTATGGAGTTAGTTTGACGGGGTCAATGTGCGATCAAGAAAATCCTACTTTGACAGAATGGCCTCTTATGCACTTTAGAAAGGTACCTATCAATGGTCTGCCTAAGTGGTTGAGCCTACTTATTTGATAGGATCCGTTTCGGAAACGTAGAATATAAGAGAAATTCAAATATAAACAGTACGTCAGCTCTTCTACTTGAAATATTAATTTATCAAAAATAGGGCTTGTATTTCGTGTTCTTATATTGAGTTTGCGATGGAAAAAAAAAGATATGTTAAGCTTATTGATTTACCTAGATAGATCAAAGGGTCATGGCCTAGGGTTAATGACTTCTATTGCATTTCGAAGGGGTGCCCCGTAATGTCAGCCAGGTGGTCGGGTATACGTCATAATTTATGACAAGTAATAGCTTGTGTTCGTCCCTGCTTTTAAAAAAATAACTTATTGACTTATTGAACAATCATTTTATTAAGTTACTTCAAATGAGATCAACACATTTCAGACGAGACCATTGGTAATATGTCTATAGTTTAGTACAACAACAACAGGTCCAGTTGTTTTCCACAAGTAGGGTCGGGGTAAGATGTACGCAGCCTTACCTCTATCCCTGAAAGGGAAGAAAAGCTATTTTCGATAAACTCTCGGATAGAGCATGTCTATAATTTAGTGATCTTCCAAAATTTATACATGAATTAATAACTCCAAAAAGTGGACCAGCAAAGATCAAATGATTATTGATGTTGTAGTATTGTATTGGAATGACAAAAAATCTAGACAAAGATGTATGATAGTACTTGTACAACAATTGGTCCTTACTTTTCCACGTTCATGAATAATGAGTTCATAATAATTTAAAGTAAGTCCATGTTGGAATATTATACGTGTCTCATATAAAACTACTCCACTTGCACAAAAATAAAAATAACAATAATAATAACATATCAAGTATAATCGCAAAAATAAATTTGAAGAGAATAGTATACACAGACTTTATCCTTATATTGTACAGGTAAAAAAGAGGTTGTTTTCGAAATACCCTCGGCAAAAAGTAAAAAATTAGGAAAAAAAGTTCAGTGAAGAAAGTGCTTCTCTGTCATAATTTATACAAATCATATTGTTTTTAAGAATAAATTTGATGGATTTTTTAAAATAATTTGTATAAGATAAAAAGATGTCTTTGAAAACTAGATAAGAAATATAACAAAATAAAGTTGCATTTTGACCTTCGAATATGACAACATTGCAAAAAAGTTTAGCTAGGGTAAAATAATAGTTATTGTTTAACGCGCTAAGACAAATTTTTTCCACATTATTTAAATAGTAAAAGTGTTTCTCTTGAAATTTTTTCAAAAATAATAAACGATAGACGCTTTCTAATTTCATCTCGTTTTCTTTGGTTGATTAACTTATTTTTTTTAAAAGGATATTTATAATTCGATTTAAAATAAAATTTTATTTTACAACGTGTTAAGATCATTTATAAATTTTGTCCCGACAGAAGAGTACGACATGTGATGTGTGGAGTTAGAGACATACCTCATCCTCACATGTCCGAAGCTTGAGAACCCATTATCTACGAAGTTTTAAATTGTGCACCAATTATTGTTGAAATTTTTAATTTTAGAAAAATATTGTTATAAAATATTGTGAATTATTAATCAACACAATATTTGAAGTTTTAATATTTCAAAATTAGGTTATTCGAAGTTTTTTCCTGGAAGTTTCAATCTTGTTGACTATGACAACAGTTGCGACTATAAACAGACGCGTGACTATGCTCTCTCGCGATCCCTAGCATATTCTTATTCACTACTTTTGCTATCTATGAAAATTTACAAAAGCCATTCTTTCCTAGATATTCAATAATATCTCAGATACTTTGATATTTTCACTTTAGATATTTCGACCAATACATGCACTTTTTCCATATTAAAAGGGCCCCAAAAAGCAACAACAAAAATATCTCACCTTCTTCACTCACCGAACTTTCTAGACACAACGCATTCCAATATGTCCACGTCAGCCACTGACGTCGCCGGCGAAACCATCGGTTCCGACGACGGCGTTTTAGAAACTCCGCTTCTCGACGCGGAACGTTCCAATCTTCTTCAGCTGATAACGGAGGAAGGTGGCTACGCGTACGTTAGCATGGCGACGCTTGCAGCCGCCGGAGATATTCGAGCGGCGGAGGCGGCGAAGGAGATGGCGTGGGAACAGTTACACTCAGGTCCATGGCATTCGGTTGTGCCTGTATGGAGAGATGCGTATTCCATGGCGTGTGTACACTTGGCGAAGCTTCATTATGCTTCCGGTGAGATTACTCAGGCGATTAAAGCACTTGATATGGGCCTTATTATGGGAGGAATGACGCTTAGAGATGAGCTTAACCTCGCAATCCAAAAGGCGTCGAAGAAAGCGCGGAGTGTGCTGTTAGCTTCCTCGGAAAATGGAGGCGAAAAAGGTGAATCCGAGATTAAATTTGTTTCTCAAGAAATTAACGTGGCGGAGGTGAGGTTCGTCACTCGCAATCTACGTTTTATTCTGCTGTTCAGCTCGCTATTAAGCTTTATTTGAGTTAAAGGGAAAATATGATTTTAATAATCAATTTTACTCCTGCCCGTTTCAATATAGAGTTTAAGAAAAAAAAAAACAAGAGTATTGAAACTTATGGTCTTGAACACGTCATAGCTATAATAGCTTAATGGCTTCTCATTTAAGCAATAAATGAGAAATGTAAGTTAAACTATTCCCAAATTTAGAAAAGATCATCCTTTATGGAACCGACAAAAAGAATTGAAACCGAGGGAGAACCATTTTTTCTTTTGATAATCAAGAATGGTTCAAACTCGGTGGCTAATGGGCTTGCTGCTCTACTCTCATCCACTTAAATGCCAGGTTTTTTGTCTGTGGGGGTTCAAACTTGTGACGTGCGCCTAAATCACACTTCACAAGTTGACTTACCAGTTACCTCTAGACCAAAGCCCTGGGGGCAGAATGGATGGAGAAATTATGACTATTTTAAGTCTTTTTAGAATTTACGGAACTTTAAGAAATGTATGGTTTTAAGCAAGTATTTTTTTAAAGTGCATTACCTTATGCTCTATTCACTTAAGTCAGTGTCTATACATGTCTGCTTAGTCATAAGGATATGAGGATCATTTCCTTGAAATTTTATGGTGAAATTCTTGCATGACTTTGCTCTCTGTGTGTGTATGTGTGATGCTAATGGAGGAACTGATGGATTAGAATTGGAAGTTAGCTCATATTATCGCTGGTTTTAAATGTGGAATAGGATCAAATTGAAATAAAAGAAGAAGGAGCAGTTCGTTTGTATACTTGTTAAGAACAAATAAAAGGAAACATAAATGTTTTTATTGTAATTCCATTAACTTCGTCCTTAAGGATTCATATGTTTTCTTCATCGTTGCTTTTCTCACTCCCTTTTAATGAACTAATATAAAAATTCTGCATTTCTTTTTTATTCATCTCCCTGTTCAATCTTCAGTCATTGTTAATCCCCCCTCTTCGCGTTTTGCGCTATGTGGTATATTATGAATAAGTAATTGTGGAGCAGGGTAGGAAGTAATAAGATTCTTTGCTTGCTTAAGCTTTGGAAAAATATGATTAGGAACTTTGGGGTTGTTAATCTACTTTCTGAGCTTTTTTTGGCCCAGGAATCTACTTTCTAGATCTTACCAGCGAGATTTTCTAAATCTAGAAATGTTTTATAGTTTCACATCCAATTTAGCAAAATTGCAATATAAAGCATCCAATTTTGGGATGCTGTTCGCATTTTGTAATAAAAGGGTTTTGGTTATTCATGGTATGCCCCAATGAAGGAGTAGGATCATCTTTAAATCCTTGGTTATACCGTTTTTCTCTAATCGGTTGTAAACCTCTTTAAATCTTCTGTCATAGCATTTTAGTCTTTTTGTTACAGCTGACTGTTGAACTATTTGAATGCATCTTACAAATAATATTAATGGATACATGTTTCTAGTCTATTTGTTCTAGCATTTGCTTTGAGCGTTAATAGTGTATTTGAGGCGAGAAGTGTGATTATTTATCTATTGTTTGACTTTGCAGGTGCAGCAGTTTTTACCTATTAAGTCGCTGTCTTGTAAGATAGTAGGGAAAAGGTCAGCCTTATCGTTGGAGGCATTCCTGAGAGACCATTATTTGTCAGGAGTCCCGGTGGTAATCAGAGATTCCATGGATCACTGGCCTGCCAAGAATAAGTGGAATGACATGAATTATCTTAGAAGGGTTGCTGGCTTCCGTACAGTTCCTGTGGAGGTGATTACATTTACTCATATTGTTATTTCAAGTAAATTGAACTCTATATCTGCTGCATATTCCAACATTAAATTGATCAGCAGCTTCTAACCATATCAAGAAGATAAGTTCTTCTTTAAAGCAAATGATACAAGAACGTAAGTCCGTATAATATATTTTGTCTAAGTTAGAATATAGAAAGAAAATGGGAGATGGAATTGATTCACACATTGATTGCATTAGAGTTGACATCGCTCACAGGAGACACTTTTTTAATTCCCACATTGATTGGATTGGGAGAGACCTGCATATTCTACTTTTCACTCAAAACTCATTGAGTTAAACCATCTTGCAGGTCGGAAAGAACTATTTGTGCCCAGAATGGAAGCAAGAGCTGATCACATTCTCTGAATTTCTTGAGAGAATCTGGTCCAATGATGCTACCTCTGTAGAAACTACGTACTTAGCTCAGCATCAATTATTTGATCAGGTATAGTTTTTCCTCTATATTTGGTTCTGTATATTTGTGTAAACACTTTTTTCCTTGAACTTATTGTTTTGGAATTAGTGGCTTAGCTCTGTAGCTAAATGACAGATACAAGAGCTACGACAAGATATTGTTATTCCTGATTATTGTTTTACTGGAGGTGGGGAGATCAGGTCGCTTAATGCTTGGTTTGGTCCAGCCGGGACTGTGACGCCTTTGCATCATGATCCTCACCATAATATACTTGCTCAGGTACAGCCATTGCGGCAGACACATTTTTACAATGAGATAGACCTGAGCTTAACAAAAAAGTTCAAAATCAGGTTGAGCTATAGGTGATTGCTTTGATTGATTCTAAGGGGAAAAGTTACAGTTTACTGTTTGTATGTTGATGTGTTTCGTTTTTCTTACTTGTGATCTTCTGCATTTCACTTTACAGGTTGTTGGCAAAAAGTATGTACGGCTTTACCCAGCGTCACTTTCGGATGAGCTTCACCCACATAGTGAAACCATGCTTAGCAATTCCAGCCAGGTATATGCCTCTTCATTATTTGTAATTGCAGTTCACTAGAATTGTGATTTCCATGGTCTTTAAGAATATTCACTATTTTTACCCTTTGGCAGATGTTACTACCTCCAATCATGTTAGTGTCTTTGCTACTCGGCATGGTATTTAAAAGAAATGTTGAATACGTTAGTTGTTTAGTACTACTCCTTATGTGTCACGTTTTGGGATTGCCTGTAAAGGGAAGTTAGGACTATACTTTTAGGACAGAGTGGATACTATATTTTCTAGGGAAAAAGTTTACCGGTTTCTCGTACCGTGCTTACTTTGCTGTACATAGCTGCACATGACACATGTCAGGGAAGAAGAGAACTATTCTATGCTTAAGATATGGTTCCTCATGCTCTACATTTGCATCTCAAGGTTCTGCTTCTCTTACATATCTGAGGGGTTCCACTTATGTTATCATACCTCTCCCTGATAAACTTATAATACCGGTCTGCCCTTCCAATTTTATGGTTGTTGCTTCCTTTAGATAGCTGATGTAGCCCACGGCTTATTGTCTTACATTTGAAATCGTGTTTGAAGGTTGATCTAGACAACATTGATGAGAAAGAGTTCCCGAAGATATTAGACCTGGAGTTTCAGGACTGCATTTTAGAGGAAGGTGAGATGCTTTACATCCCCCCTAAATGGTGGCACTACGTCCGCTCTCTCACGACAAGCTTTTCAGTTAGCTTTTGGTGGAGTGGCGCTGAAAATTAGATGGCTGATCGGTTTTAGGAGTTCCTATGGCCTATTCTTCTCGTGTATACAAAGAACTAGTTGAAGTGTTGGAACTATTCAACCATCATTCATCTGCAGATTGTAATGTCGACTTCACCATATCAGAGTATTACGTTTGCCCTTATGAATGTGTTAACTGCAGGAACTTATATTAGAAGAAAAACTTCTTGATTATGATTTGTATGTTCTTGAGTCTTCCAGTCCCCCTTCCCCCTCCCCCGCGCCACGCACCCAACCAACCAATTCCCATGGAAGGTAGAATCAGTGTGGTTGTTTGAGCTCGAAGTAGGCTTCTTGTCGTTGAGATTATGATGATAAATTTTCAAAAAGTGGCAATCTTGCTTTATTACTTGAAGGTTTGACTGAGCATTATCAGGAATTTGGAAAAGGATATAATATATATATACACGCAGATTAGTACTAAAAGTCTTTCAAACCTGTATGATTTAACATGTTAGTAGTAGTTCGTGTTATTTTTAAGCTACTAAGTTCATTTATCATGAGTAGTTTACATGTAATTGTCTTTTGTGAAAGTTTTTACGACTTCAGAATTGAAGTTTTCCTGTGGCGTCAATTTAAGTATTTTGCTATGATTAAGCACGAATATAGGTCTGATTGTATTTAAATGGATGTGGATCTAAATGTGGGTTTTCTTTTTATTAAAACAAATTACGCTTTGTCTTTTGTCTTATGACATGCAGGGTCTAATAATGACTTGTAAATTTGAAGATATAAAAACGTTATATATAATGAAATAAATGTTTATGACAACAAAAATTAGATAATATTACAGGTTTGAAATTCATGCATAGTTATTGTAAGGTAGAAATGAAATGAGAAAAGGTCTAAAATTACTGGTTTGAATATTTTTAATCTGGATTAATATTATTCTTTTAAATTAATGATGTTGATATCTTTTACTATTACCTAATTTATCAGGAGAAGTGCAGAATTGGGAAGAACCCGATCACCAAGTTTACAATAATGGGGAAAAAAGTTTCTCAATTCTATGGTCCTCCTTTCTCTAATGACATTTAAAAAAAAATATCTTATTGCGTAGAGGGATTGGGAACGAAAAGGAGAAAAAGGACAATTAAGAATTAAATTTACGTCCATTCTATAGTATAAAACTCTCGCCGCCGATATCTCTAAGGTTGTGTTTGGTACGAAAAAAAATATTTTTCAATAATCTTTCCTTTCCTATTTTCCAAAACTCCTCTTTAATCCTTTTCACCCTATTTTTCATCCACCTACACCTAACAATCCTACCCCCACATCCCACCACCACCACCCACCCACCCGTCCCAAACCCCGCCCCGCCCCACACCTACCTATCCACCCTCAATAAAAATATTATTAATAGTACTTTCTTTTCATGTTATAAATAATTTTTTTTTCATTTCAATAAATGAGTTTTTTTTATGATTTAAAAAGATTTTTTTTTATTTTAACAAAAAGTATACTTTCTTTTCAAGTAAAAAAAGTATTTCCTTTCATTTCAACAAAAAATATATTTTCCACTCACTAACTAAATACTAGAAAATATTTTTCACTCACCAATCAAACAAAAAAAAATAAGTGATAAAACTTTTTAATTTCCATGAAAAACATTCTCCTCCGTACCAAACACACTCTTAAGATTTGATGTTCCAAATGATAATATACTTGAAAAGTCAAAAACCTCTATAGGTACTCAATTACTATTAATCCAACAAGGATAAAACTTTCCTTCCCAACTAGACACAAGATTTCAAGGGCATCTTTCATTTCTTATATAGAAAATTTCTTCTTCTTTTCCTTCTATTTTCCATCTTCTTCTTTCCATCCTACAAACTATGGAAGGGGAAAAAGGTAACGTAGTCCTTTTCCCTTTCATGGCACAAGGTCACATAATCCCTTTCTTAGCCTTAGCTTTCAAACTTGAACAAAAGGGATATCAAATCATCTTCATAAATACACCATTAAACATCAAGAAACTCAAATCATCACTCCCAACAAAATCTTCAATTCACTTTCTTGAAATACCTTTTGACAGTACTAAACATGGTCTTCCACCAGATGCTGAAATCACTGATTCTCTCCCTTATAATCTTGTTTTCAAGCTTCTTCAAGTATCTCCTACACTTGAACCTAATTTCAAGAAAATTCTAACTGATCTTGTTGAGGAAAATATTGGATTTTTCAAGAAACCAATTTGTGTTATAGCAGATTTCTTTTTTGGTTGGTCAGCTAAGGTAACTCATGATTTTGGTATTTTCCATGCTATTTTTTGTGGTACTAGTGGATTTGGATTAGCTTGTTATTACTCTATGTGGTTAAATTTACCTCATAAACATACTGATAAACTTGAGTTTATACTACCTGATTTTCAAGAAGCTGGAAAATTTCATGTAACACAATTATCACCTAGTCTAGCTATAGCAGATGGAAATGATCCTTATTCAATTTTTCAGTTGAAAAATCTTCCAACTTGGAAAAATTCAGATGGGGTTCTTTTCAATACAGTTGAAGAGTTTGATAAAAATGGATTGATGTATTTTAGAAGGAAATTATGTATACCAATTTGGGCAGTAGGACCAATACTTTTTCAAGAAAATGATAAATTAAGTCCTAGGAAAGAACTAGGAATTTCTTTAGATATATGCAAAGAATGGTTGGATAAAAAAGAGAAAAAATCAGTTCTTTACATATGTTTTGGTTCACAAAATACAATCACAGCATCTCAAATGATGCAATTAGCAAAAGCATTAGATGGTGTTGAAATAAATTTTATTTGGGTAATTAGACCACCTTTAGGATTTGATATAAATGCTGAATTTAAACCAGAAGAATGGTTACCAGAAGGGTTTATTCAAACAGTTCAAGAAAGTGAAAAAAGAGGACTAATAGTGTTAAATTGGGCACCTCAAGTTGAAATCTTGGCACATGAATCAATAGGTGGATTTTTAAGTAATTGTGGTTGGAATTCAGTTCTTGAATCACTTATTAATGGAGTTCCATTAATTGGATGGCCAATGGCAGCTGATCAATTTTTTAATGCTAAGTTATTGGAAGAAGAAATTGGTGTTTGTGTGGAAATGGCTAGAGGGACAACATTTGATGTAAGATATGGGGACTTAATTGAAAAGATTGAATTAGTTATGGGTGAAAGTGAAAAAGGGAAAAGATTAAGAGGTAAAGCTTGTGAAATTAAAGAAATGATTAAAGATGCTGGTAGAGATGAGGATGATTACAAAGGATCTTCTGTTAGAGCTTTGGATGAACTTTTTAGTACTGTTTTGCTGATGAAAGAAAGGATAGAGATTGGCTCACAATAATTGAGTTTTTTCTTTTTTGGTAAAATAAAGAGAAATCTAGAAGAAAAGTTCAACTACTTTCTTTACCTTTTATATTTACTTTTGAAAAAGATATGTCAATTTTTAAGGATAAAGAGAAAGAATGAGTTGGAATTGAACTGTGTAACAAAATATTGAGTTTATTTTTAGCTTCACTGTTTTGAATAATGTTTTCGTTCAGATTTATCTTTACATAAAAATTGATTAAATTTTGATTACTTTAAAAACCGTGACTAATTTTGAATGACCACTTGTAAATTTGACTATTCTTGAATTCCTCCCATTCTTTTGTGATATTCGAGACGATAGTACAACAATAATTACTAGGCCTCAATTTTAGTTGACTACACATGTGTGTCCTATTTATATGAGCAAAGATGTAAAAATATTTCATATCTGCATCTGTTTTAATGCAGAAGTAAACAGCAAATCCGTCAGCCAGGTTCACTTTATATATAAAAAATTTATACATTGTAGAAGAGTCTATACACTTCGGATATTCAAAAGAGCTCGGGATATATTAATGATATATTATGGACACATTGTAAAATGCACGATACACTTTATATAAAAAATTTATGCAATGTATATACTAAATAGACTGTCACTATACAAATTATATACAATAGACTGTCACTATACAAGATAAATTGTCACTATACAAAATAGACTGCCACTATATAAAAATATACTAAAAAGACTTCCACTATACATTGTAAAACAGTATACAAATTGACTGTTGCTATACAAAATATATATTAAATAGACTGTTATTATACACAATAGAGTGTCACTATACAAAAAATATACAAAATAGACTGTTACTATACAAAAAATATATAAAATAGACATTTCGGGCTATTAAATATATTATGTTTGGACCGAAGGGCCATTTTGTGTAAGTGAAAAATATGAGCTATTAAAATTTTGAGGGGCTATAGAGGTAGTTTTCTCTATTATTATTGCCGATCTCAAGCTCAAATACAGGAGGTTTACGATAGACTAGCGGCCAATGTAAAATTAGCAAATTCAAGATGGTAGTAATTTTCCTAGAATTAGAAGGGAAAAAAACAACGTAATGGCTACATGTATACTGAATCTCACCAATGTATTACGGAAAAAATAAGGATCTCGTCAATTTCTTTTCTTTACAACTTGCTTTTCTTGAGCCGGGGATCTATCGAAAACAAGCTCTCTACCTTTACAGTGTAAGGGTGAGGTCTACATACACACTACCCCTAGACCTCACCCATGGGACCACACTGCGTTTGTTGTTGGGTGAAACACTATATTTTGTTTGATTGTGGAAGATATTGGTACACAGTTTCTTTGCATCTCTCATTCATGAGAAGGGAAGTCTTTCAATTTCAATTATGCAAACTTCAATTCTTAGGAAAGAATGGAATAAGATCTCACATTCAAGTAAAGGGAGGTGTTCCCAGGAAATAAATTAATAATTTGTGATAATTAAAACATAATAACTTTGACATTCAATTGGCTACCAGGACCAACAATTCCTAATATACAAGTGAAGGAAAATGCATTACCTGACTTCTTATATACTCTTTTTGAAAGGGGAAATCATTAAGTTAATAATAAGGAATGCAGATTAATTCAATATTAGTCATAATCATATTGTTGATCATAGTCATATCCTCCAACATCCTCATCGTAACGCATATGGTTCTTCGTACGTCTCGTTTACTTGGGGATCAATTTTACTATCTCGAATCGCCTGTATAAATAAAATGATCAAGTTAAACATATTTATGGAGATGAGAGCAACAAATGGTTTAGATTTGTGTAATTTGTCCTATAGATGAACATTATCCTGCAACTTCAAAACTTCAGGGTGCGGAGAATCTTAGTAGTTCAGTTGGTTGGCTACTCGAAATTTTTACCTTGTTGGTGAGGGTTCGATTCCTCATCTTGTAATCCCTTTCCCCGTTTCCCCTCCCCTTTATATATAATTAAAGTCAAAATTTAAGCACTCCATGAATTCTCATCTAGTTGAGATCACTACCGGGAGTTGTCAGTCTTTTTATAATCCTCCAATGTTAATAATGGGAAAATCAAGGAGCTGAACTAAGATCAAATCCAAAGATTAACCATAGCTTACTCCCTTTTCAAGAAACTATTGATTCAGTATCTGCTGAACGGGATAGAACAATTTATATCTCGGGATAGATTCTCATATCTCAAACTACAACAACAATAACAACTATTACTACTACTACTACGCCTCAGTCTCAAGTACGTTGGGGTCAGTCATATGACCAAACTTCTTCCTTTAAGCTCAACTATTCTCATACAAAAGCTACAACAACATACCCAGTGTGATCCCACAAGTGGGATCTGAAGGTTCCTCAGATCTCAAGCTTAAATTTAAAAAAGAAAATGTGATGCCACATTATTTATCTCAAGCTGAAGTAAAAAAAATGTGAGTGTATTAGAGAGTTGTCACATGCATCTCCAAGAACTTTAATAGCAGATATCAAAGATGAGCAGCAGTGGCAAAGGAAACGTCTGATAAATTAACAATATTTTGATGCCACATTATTTAGTTTTCATTATTTAATTTCCTACCATTTCTTGAATATCCAAATAATACGCATAATAGCGTCTCAAACGACAGCTACCTCCATCCACCACCAATACCGAACATTCTGCTTATGCTCTTTTCAGTTAGGGCAAAAGCCGAAGATTTTTTTCAATAAAGAAAACGATACTTTGGTAAAGGAATGATATCCGAGTAAAATTGAAATTAAAAGCAGGTATAATGAAATTCTGTTGAAATTATGGAGTAGGAGAAGTACATACAGACTCGTCAAAAAGCTTTTCTAGCACATCAAAGTTGATCTTAGAGCTCAGCCTCTGCATCAAATGATATAAAGCAAAGGTAAGATACAAACAACACAACCAATAAATCTGATATACATTGTTCCATGAAACAGAGGAAGATATACCATGCAGAACATATGATACAGAGGAAAAGAAATGATTAAGATATGTTGAAATTGAACAAAAACCAATACTCAACAAGAAAAACTGGAACATGAGCGGCAAAGCTGAAGTCCAGGAAAAAATGCTAAGAATGGCAAATCAAAATATATACAGCTATAGGCAAATGACAATTTTTAGACGCAAATGGAGTAATTACAGCAACTACAATCCAAGGAAACACTAAAAGATTAATTGCAAGCGTCCAGAAAGTATTCGAGCCTGTCTCCTCAACTACTACAGATCTCTGAAGATTGTAAGTTCCATTTCCTCTATCATACATACCTTTCTACTTGACGTTTGCTTCGTTGCTTCTGCAGGGGTTTGAGCAGGACCAGAATTTTTCAGTTCTGCAGCCCTTTTTTGTCGTTTATCCTGCAGATGATATCATAAAGCAAAGGGTAAGCTAATTCCAAGAGATCGGGAGAGCAACTATTGTGTATTATAAATTGCACATGCATGTGCCATTCTTGTGGCAAGTAACTTGGAAGAGAGGACATGTATTAGTCTGTTGTATGTTTAAGAAGGATGGATCAGAGAAAAACACAAATCACACCTACTTTAACCAGCTTGTGGAGTTTTATTTACTCGTCCTTCAACATAGAATATGGTAGTTGATAGGATTTAATAAAAAAGGACAAACAAGTTGGAAGAGAAGCACCATTGGGAGAAGGAAAGGTGTCTAGATCGCACTGTTGTGCTTGCTTAAGATTGTTCGTAAAGAGAGGAACAGGAGATTATTTGATGTAGTTGAAAAGCAATAATGAACGACTAGGAGTTCTTTGATATTCTTTTTGGTACTTTAGGTGTAAAGAAGACGTTGAAGACAGTTGGGTATTTTGAAAGGCCAATCATTCAGTTGGAATTTAAAACTTTTGGTACCATCTTAGTGCAATAAGCGATTTGATTTATCAGAAAGAATAAAGAATCACAAGCATAGACCATTCTTGCCCTTCTTTTTATATGATAGAAATGATGCATCATTAACAAAAGAGCAAAACAGACAAAGTAGGCAACTAACGTATATGAACATATTAAGTGTTAGAAAAATAACTATGAATATTATAATTATAGAAGTACTAAATGCATTTAGGTTTATCATGCGACTTTTCAGATATCTATGTGATTAGGTGCATAACCATCATGCTATCTATGTGCATGAACTTTTCTATCATCAAGATGACTTTTATGTTATCATTGGGGCTAAATTCATAGTGTGTGTGAAAGGAGTGAGTCTAGAAATGTCTCTTGGCACTGTTGTTGGTGGAGCTTATCATAATATTACTAGTGTGCTTTATGTTTTATCTCCTTCTTCCATCCTCTGCTTATGAAGAGCCTATTTATATTCTAACAAGTGGTGTCAGAGCATTGGTTCGATCTTGGAAGGTACAAATGCAAAGAAAGTAATAATCTCCATTGAAGGTGCGTCCAGGTTTGAGGACTTATATTCCATCTTTTATTGTATTAATTCCAAAGAAGAAAGGAGTAAGGAATTAAAAGACTTTAGACCAATAAGTCTCGTTGGAAGTGTCTACAAGATCATTGCTGAGTTGCTAGCAGAAAGACTAAAAAGAGTAATGGAAAATTTGGTGGCTGGGCAACAAAATCTTTTCTTAAAGGAAGGCAAATCATTGATGCTTCACTTATAGCCAATGAAGATTTGGATTGGCAGTTTCTGATCTTCGCTTTGCAGGTGCCTCAATTGGATAAAATAAGGTGTACCGAGAGGAGGATGTTGAAAATGAAGCTAGAATCATCAAGGAAAAATATGAAAAGAAATTCAAAATTAAGGGAGAGTGTTAAAAATATAATTTTGAATATCATAGATTTACTAGATGCATTTTGGTGCTATCCATGTAACTTTTAGGATATTTATGTGATTAGGTGCATAACCATTATGTTATCTAGGTGCATGACCTTTTTTATTAATTAGAAGGCTATTATGTTATTATTGTGGCAAAGTCATTGTGTGTATATGAAAATATTTAGAAGCGACTCTAGAAGTGTCTCTTAGCACTTATAAAAGCGCAAGCCATTTTTCAAAATTTTTTGCTTTTGCATATATTAACAAACATCAACTTCTTTTTTGACAAGGAACAAACATCAATTTCTCAACAACCATTGAAAGTGGCCCCTCTCTATAGTTTCTTAGATCCTCAATATGACATATTGAGAACCAATTTTCACCAAGATAAGTTCAGAGTACAACCTTTCTTGATTTTGCAACATTATTATTAGCAGCAGCAGAAAGCTCCCGTGCAGCTTGCACATCCTCCGAACAGTTAGCTAAAATGGACTCGTCAGCCTTCTTTGCAGCTAACGCGGCTGCTTCCTTAGCTGCTTTTTCCTATAAATATTGGTCAGCAAGCTCACTCAAAAGAAGGGAAAGGCAGGTGGGGAAGTGAGTGCGGACAACTGCTTTGTGATAAGAAAAATCATCATGAAGATGAACCAAAGGGAGCAAGAGCGTAGCAATACACTCGTCGCTTAAGTTGTCAAAGGCAAAACTCTAAGGGGTCGTTTGGTAGGGTGCATAACAATAATGCTGAATATGGTGTATTAGTAATGCTGGTATTAGTTATGCTTGTATTAGTTATGCTGGTATTAGTTGTGCTGACATATTTCTTATTCATTGTTTGGTTTGATGTATTAAAGCATTGCACAATTTCTAAAAAAAATTGCTTGTTTACAAAAATTCCCTCAAAACCAGTCCATCACTCTAACTTTTTAAAAAGAAACATATGTTCGAGAAAAGTTTTTATATGAAAAGGTTTTAAAAAAAATATTTGATTTGTCTACCTATATTGTAATATAGAACTAAATATTTATTTATAAAAAAAGAAATATGCTAAGTATTTATTTATTTACTAGAGATTTAATTTTATTTCTCACTATTTGGATTATTATAAACTTGCATTAATATAATAACTAGCATATTTTAATCAAGCATAAATTTTGAAGGATAATTTTGTCTTTAACTAAGCTAATGCATGCATTAAAACCCATTGCATTGCTAATACCATGGTTTTCTATGCATTAGTTATGCATAAGATAATACCAAATAGGTTGTATAACTAATGCTTGTATAACTAATGCATAGGTTCAAAATGTCTACCAAACAAGGTATTATTAATACACTGTAGCTCGCCGGAAAATAAAAAAGTTGTCGGAATCTGATGTAACCTTGATGGGTAGGAAAAGCCTCGTGATCAGGCTGTCCTGAAGAAGGTCGGCCAAAAAATTGTCGTAAACAGGTAAACGCGTCGGCGCGTGGGACAGACGCGTCGGCGCGTGGGACAGACGCGTCGGCAGAAACCCTTCTCTGACCGGCGGGTGGAGGGTCCTTTTTCAGAGATTTTTTCTGGGGTTTGGCCGTCTTTGTCTTAGGGACCTACGGTGGTGTTGGACTTTGCACAACACCAAGGAAAAAGGATTTTGTTGCGGACAGCCTCCTAAGTCGCCGGAAAGTTGCACGGCGACGAGGTCTTTCTTCCCTGAAGTCGCTGGAATGATGCACAACGCTAAATTTCTCACTAATGCACTGATACCATGTGAGAATGCACGGGAGAAAATATTATTCCTTAATTAAAGTGTTGTACAAACCTATTTATATGTAGTGATTACATAATAATAGGTATCTACTTCCCGATGTGGGACATTATACATGACTAACTACTTAATAGAGAACATCGTGCGGATGAGTTTTATTTGAACATTTCTTCAAGAAAAAGATAGTCAAGTTTCCCATCTTCAC
Source organism: Nicotiana undulata (assembly GCA_005239495.1). NCBI lineage: Eukaryota > Viridiplantae > Streptophyta > Magnoliopsida > Solanales > Solanaceae > Nicotiana > Nicotiana undulata. The sequence continues at coordinate 48,291 of ML294450.1, forward strand.
TTGCTCTAGCTATTCATGCATTAGTTCTCTATTTCTCACAATCTGATGTTTTTATTCTCTTCCATTTGGAAATAATGTTTGTCCTTCTAGTGTCAATTGGTGAAATAACCTAATTAGTGAAATGTTAAGTGTCAACGAGTAATGACATCCATTGTTCTACCAAGAGTTGGTTCATGATTTGTTTCACTTGTTGGGATATGGGAAGCATATAATGCTGAAGTTCTTCAATATATGCAAGTTGTATGCTATATCGTTGGCTCAAAATAAGGGGAAAAAAACCAGCTACCAATTAATAAGCATCTGAAATTAAATAACTTGCCAGAGCAACGGGCAGAAAAATCGCGCTTGCAAAATAAAATCCTTAATGAATCAAGACCTTTAAACTTCTCACAATTAACGTCCAAAATGTAAGTAAGAGAGCTAAGTGGAACTTAAAAAAAATAAAATCCTTATGAATCAACACTTTTAAACTTCTCACAATTAAAATCCAAAATGTAATTAAGAGAGCAAAGTGGAAATTAAAAAATATATAAACTTTTGCCACGGCGTTGGTACCTGGGGCAAGGTGATCAAGAAAGAAGCTAAGATAAAAATTAACCAGCAAATCAGATCTAGACAAATACTTACGATCAGTGAATCGATGAATGAAAAGGCTAGGATCCACAGGTTTTTGAACAAACGGGCGATTTTCAAGGCTTAGAAATTTGCAAAGCTGTAAGAACACAGCACCTAAAATATACCTGCATTTCAAAAGAGAAAAAGGTTGAACAGGCTTCAAATACCATAATAAAGATAGTGATTAGGTAAATGTTTTCCCAAACTGTCCAACTTTAGGTATGACCCTTCATGTATGACAAAAATATAATAAGACCTGCCCAGACTAGGGTATTGTTCTAGAGTTGTAAGGAGGCTATGTACTAGGAAACCTCCAGAATCTGCAAATAAAGATTAACAATTTGTGAAGTCAATAATGCGCAACGGATCACCTAGATTTTTCTGATAGGAAAAAGGAACTTGTTGAGGTTAGAGAGAAGGTACTGCAGTAAAGAAAAAACAGTGCTCAAATACAAAAGCCATAATATACTAAATAAGATATGCTCTTCAGTCATACTGAAGATTAGTCAAGAGTATATGGAATGGCAGCAAAAAGCATATTACCCAGTAACTTACTCAAAAGTCATCTTTTCTTCTGTCCTAAATTTCCTTCCCACACAAAAGAAGATATTATAACTCCTTTATCTTCGTCAAATCCAACATTGAATACTACTCCACATAAGGTTGCTTTCATTTCTAGCTAAACATGAAGCAAGATTCGTCTAATTTACTCTAATCACACAAGTTTCACGCATAGGATCTGGTTGACAATATAACTACAAGAAGGATCTAACTATCTAAGGGGTAAAAAGAAATCATCATACTGAACAGGATGATAAGAACTCCTGACCTAAACGGCAATCATTAAGTTCTTGCTCAAGATTATTGATCCAAAGTGTTTATCAAAAGAAGAATGAAAGAGAAAGACTACTAAAACTTTTGTAGAAGTAAGCTCACGTACACATTTATCCTCAAGTACTCAGAAAAGTCAATGAGCAGGAATGGCTTGTTGCTTTCCCTGCATGAAAAATAAACATAAAGATACCCCAATTTGTCACTAGTAAAGTAGCTCGGACTAACAAAAATTACAATAAAAGCTTGAATCAAAACTATATTTGTCCTAATTACTCATTCAATGTATGTACTAATGACAAAACTTTTGTTGCTTTGTTATCCCTGTGTGCTGCATAATATAGTCAGTAGTTTCATCCACAATTAACCAGGTCAAGATCTATAATGTATTAGTTTATCCCTGTTAAATATGGCAAAACCATATACTACATAAATATGGAAAGATTCTCAAATCCCCTTAAATAGGATATTAGAAAATTTTGTAGGAATGTAATTATTGTCTTTGCCACACGATGAAAGTGTGGGAGAGGGTGATTGAAGGGAGGTTGAGGAGGAGTGTGTCCATTTTTGAGAACCATTTTGGTTTCATGCCGGGACGGTCGACTACTGAGGCCATTCACATCGTGAGGAGATTGGTGGAGCAGTATAGGGCGATGAAGAAGGATTTGCATGTGGTATTCATTGACCTGGAGAAAGCCTACGACAAAGTCCCGAGAGAGGTTCTATGGAGATGTTTGGAGGCTAGAGGAGTGCTTGTAGCGTATATTAGAGTGATTCAGGACATGTATGATGGAGCTAAGACACGGGTTAGGACAGCTCAGGGATAAGCACTTAGCTCCTTTTTGTTTTCCCTAGCGATGGATTCATTGACGAGACACATATTTTCTTTTCTATGACCCACATAGGCACGGTGACCCTACCCTATAAAGTGAAACAACAGAAAAGCAGTAATTAGACTCTTCGCCTGGTTTTATGCTCATTAAAATAAACTTCAAAGGAGAATTCTTTTTATTGGCCATTGTTTTGTTTTCTAATGGTCAATTTCAGCCTTCTAAATTGGAACTTGCAGAAAGGCTGAGATACATTGGAACAATGATAAAAATAATCTTTAATGTTTTGAATTATAAAATGCCGCCNAGTGTTATGTAAAAAGGACCAAGGAGGATCCTATCCTAAAGGAGAAGGAGGAGGAGTAGGAGCTAGCTTTAGGGGCGGAATCGAATGATTACGAGATAAACAATGAGACAAAGGAGAGCACTTAGACAATTCACTTTGAGTACAGGGAAGTCTGCTGGTAGGAATTCCTCAGGGCGTATTACGGTTTTTCACCGAGGGGGTGGATCGAAGCGATTGCAGCGAAGAATTGATCTGAAACGAAGCACTTCGTCAGGTGCCTTGGTGCTTATTTTTTACGGATGACATAGTCCTGACTGATGAGACGCAATTGATGAGATGCAAGGTGGCGTTAACGAGGGGCTGGAGGTCGGGAGACATACTATGGAGTCTAAGGGTTTCAAGTTGAGCAGGACCAAGACAGAATACTTGGAGTGCAAGTTCCGCGTTGTTACCTAGGACGCAGACGGGGATGTGAGGCTCGATACGCAAGCCATTCCCAGGAGAGAGAGTTTCAAGTATTTGGGATCTATAATTCAGAAGGATAGAGACATAGATGAGGATGTCACACACCGTATTGGAGCAGGGTGGATGAAGTGGAGGTTTGCTTCCGGTGTCTTGTGTGACAAGAATGTGCCGTTGAGATTTAAGGGTAAGTTCTACAAGGTAGTGGTTAGACCGACTATGTTGTATGGGGCAGAGTTCTGGCCCGTCAAAAACTCTCATGTCCAACAGATGAAAGTAGCAGAAATGAGGATGTTGAGATTGATGTATGTGCATACTAGGTCGGATAGAATTAGGAATGAAGTTATTCGGGACAAGGCAATGTTATTAAAAGCGTGCGCTTCTCGCTTTAAGCGTTGAAGCAACGCGAGGCGCTGCTCTGCCGCTTTTCTGCCATAAAAGCGACTCACATAAAAAAAGCGCACGCTTTAACCGCTTAAGCGAGAAGCGCCACGATGGAAAAAGCGCAAAAAAGCGCGCTTAAGCGACGCGAAGGCATCTGCTAGGGTTTTTTTTTTAAAAAAATTTGGCAAATAAACCGTCAATTGCCAAATAAAGATACGCTCTTTTGCTGCTCCAACTCCAGCGACGACTGCTGCTCCAACTCCAAGGACGACGACTGCTTCTTCTCTGTAAGTTTCTGTTTCTTCTCTTCTGCCTGAAGTGTTCGACTCCTTTTTTCTCTTTTTCTTTCTATTTTTTTCACTTTCTATTGCTCTGTTCTAGACATCTAATTTATGCCCTGTTCTTCTGCCCTATTTATGCTCTGTTTTTCTCTTCTTCTTTCTATTTTTTCCACTTTTTATTGCTCTGTTTTTGTGCCCTAAAACTATGCTCTGTTTTCTGGTTTTTATTGCTCTGTTTTTCTGCCTTTTTTTATTATTATTTTTATGTGTTAAATTGCGCTTTACATGAAAAAAGTGTGCGCTTCGCTTCGCGCTTCTCGCTTCGGTGAAGCGAGGCCTCCTCGCTTTTTTGCGCTTAACGCTCTCCAAAACACTGGGACAAGGTGGGAGTGGCCCCTGTGAAGGCAAAGATGCGTGAGGCGAGATTGAGATGATTCGGGCATGTTAAGAGGAGGAGCACAGATGCCCCAGTCAGGAGATGTGAGAGGTTGGCCTTGGGAGGTGAAAGGAGGTGTAGAAGTAGGCCAAAAAAGTCTTGGAGAGAGGTGATCAGGCGGGACATGGCGCAGCTTGAGCTAACCGAGGACATGACCTTAGATAGAAAGGTGTGGAGGTTGAAGATTAGGGTAGAAGGTTAGTAGATAGTCGTGTGTTTCCCTTTGTCTTCTCTAGTTACGGTAGTATTGGTGCTAGTACGGTACCCTTTTTTTCCTTAGTTTGCTATATTTGCATGTCTTGTTCCGTTATTACTTGTCATCGGTAATTCCGTAATTTGCTAGCAGTACTTCTCGTTTGCTGCCTTGGATTTAGTTTTCTAACTACATTGTCTTGCTATTACTTGTTATCGGTACCTCTTTCATATTCTCTGTTGCTATCTTCGATTTAGTTTCCTAATTATTTGTCTTGCTATTACTTGTTATCAGGGCTTCTTTCACCTTCTTTAGCCGAGGGTTTATCGGAAACAGGGGTAAGGCTTCGTACATCCTACCCTCCCCAGACCCCACTTTTTTACTGGGTGGTTGTTGTTGTAATTATTGTCTTTATTTTCATTCTTATTTGTATTTCTTGTAAAGGTTATTCGAACCCCAAAGCTTGAGGAAATAATCAAGCAATTTATTCCTGAATTCTCTTCTTCTCTTCTTATTTTTCACATGGTGTGAGAGCTAAGGTTTTCGTCCCATATCTTCTTTCTCCAAATTTTAATTTGTTTCTTAAGTTCTCTATCCTCTTCCCTGTTTCTGCACATCTTTGCTTTTTGCTCTATCCTTTCTTTTTATAAAGGTCAGTTAAAAAGGGGGATAACAATAAACTTAAAAATCAGATGGTTGCAAAATAAAAAATTTCTTCTACGCCATCACCTACGATTACCACAAAAAGTTAGATCGTAGTGGCAATTATACTTCTTGGGCTGCTTCTGTAGAATTTTGGTTTGTAGGTCAAGGATGTGAAACTATAGTGAGTAAAGGTGTTAAAATGGGATAGGGTAGACCTAAAAGCACATGGAAGGAAGTTGTGTCGAGACACCTGCAAATCCCTGGAACTAATGCAAACTTAGCTAAAGATAGGACGGAATAGAAGTAAAAGATCTATATAGGTGATATCAACTACTTGGGAGTAGGTTTTAGACTTGTTACAAAACTTCTAAATATTGCTAAATAGGTTGAAAAGAATATATCATAAAACACAATGTCTCACCTACATATAATGTAAACACAAGCAGCCTCAACTTGCTCTTTCCTACGCCCCCTTGTGAAATTCCTCTCAACTGCTATCTGGAAGTAACATATTCAGCCGTAGAATGATATTATGCTAGTAGAGGTGTGCGTAAGCCATAAAGAATCATACTGTATAGAGGTTCAAAGCTGGACGAGCTATTGAATCACCACCATCAATTCCTAATGCATAAATCATACTCTCTATACCATTATATGCTGCAGGAAGGGGGAGTAAATAAATGTATCAGAAAGAACTCCATACTTCAAAATTATATTGATATCAATCAGCGATCTAACATATTCTCAAACCAAAATGGTGCTACATAGGTACATAGCTACATAGCTTGTGCACCTCTATGAAGTTTTAACAAGATTAACCTATCCAACAAGCTATAATAGCTCCATGAATAACGCAGCTCTAACTGCAATGTTATACTTGGTCCTTCAACAAAACCTCTTCCTTGACAAACATATCAGGATATAGTTGTCACCAACCAACAAGAACAAAAAATATTATTTCATTTGCATCTTCTTTTATTTTTTAATTGGTTACTTTATTTATGTTAAGAAAAATCCTTGTACCTCACTCAACTCCAGAAGCTAGCTCAGGGGTGATAATTGCAAAAAATCATATAAAGAGGCAACAGTGCATTCTCTCATCAGCTCTCGCACGCACATGCCTAGTTAACCGGGGAATGGACAACATAACATGGGGCCCATCATTCGATAAACGAAGAAGATAAATGGGTTTGGCTCGGATACGATGTAAAGAAATGGACCTCGAGCCTAACTCAATCTCAAAAATTAGTTCATGAGGTGAGGATTATCCATGACCATATAAGAGACAACAACTCATTCTCTCAACCAATGTGGGAAAATCTAACAATTTACGTATTCTATCACTATCGTAATTTGGGGTTAGTTTTTTTTTTTTTTTTTTTTTGATAAGTGAAGATTTTATTTTAATTGGTACCAAGATGGTACAGACGAAAATTACAAGATAGCTGCAACTCTTAATTTGTTCATCCTACATATTGCCCCCTAGTAAGTGCAAAAAATCCAAATAGTCATCCATCTTATCTACAGTACTACCATAACACAAAAGGTACAAGTTTTTGAGGCATTTATTTTAACTATGGGTATCTGCAGCCTCTTTCCTTCAAAGCATGCGTTGTTTCTTTCCAACCATATGGTCCACATAATGCAATTTGGAATGGTCCTCCATATTTGCTTTAAGCTTCTTTTGACCTTCTGTGATAGCCATATTTCCAACAAGTTGCATATCTTCTGTGGTAACACCAAATATATGCCCATTATGCTCAAGAAAAGTTCCAAGCATTGCCTTGAGAATATACAGTGCAGGAAAAGGTGCTCAACTGTCTCCTCTTCTGAATTACAAAGATAACATCTACTACTCAAGTAGAAATCTCTTCTCTGCAACTTGTGCTGAGTTAGACAAGCATCCCATGCTGCTAGCCAACCAAAAAGTGCTGCTTTCACTAGTGTTTTAGTTCTCCAGATCATCTTCCAAGGACAATTCAGATGTTCCCTGACTATTTTCCTGTATGAACATTTTATAACAGTTATTCATTGTGAATCCTTGCTGTTAACCCAAATTATCTTATCTACTTTGTTCTGATCCAGTGAGCATGACTTCAGTTGCTTCTGAAAGTGACATTCCACCCAAAGACTGAATTAAAGTCTGCAATAAGTACCTCCTTATTCACAGCACAATTAAATAGCTCTGAGAACCTGCTTCTGAAATTCTCATCTCCGCACAAGGTATCCAGCCAAAATTTTATCATGCCACCATTAGCTACCTCCAGTCTAGTATGCAATAGGAATTCATCCAACCCTCCGCTTATCATCTTCCAAATTCCCCCACAACTTTTCAACTGTGAAGGACTTTGTTGCCACCCACTTTGCACCACAGATAGCATCTATCATATTCTGCCACCCATTGTTGTGTCTCCATAGCCACTTGAAAAGCAGACTTTTATTGTGTAAACTCAGGTTGTTCACTCTTAATACACCTTTTTTCTTATCTTCAATAACTATTTGCCACTTGACTAAGTGTGTCTTTATCTTATCTGAATTTCCATCCCATAGAAAGTTCTTATAGAATCTAGTTTCCTTCCAACTGCTTTGGGCATACTGAATAAGGACATAGTATAAGTAGGTATCCCATACAAGACACTATTAATTAGTGTCAGCCTGCCCCAAAACATAGGTATTGCTTCTTCCATAGAGTAAGCTTCTTATTGCACCTTTCAATGACTCCATACCAATATTCTTATCTTTCCTTTTCACCCCTAAAGGCAATCCCAAGTAGATAGTAGGGAATTTTTCTACTTTATGATGTTGCTTTTTGCTAGGTTTCCTCTTAGCCCAGTAACTGCTTCAAAGCTCAGAAGAACCGCTCTCAATTACAAGATTTGGACTCTATCAGCTTCACAAAAGAAGAAAGAGTCAGCAGCATACAGGATATGATTAAGAATCATACTTTCCTGGTCATTCCTACCTATTTTGAGACCCCTAACCCAACCCATAACTTCTGCTTTCCTCAAAATGATGCTCAGAATTTCCATTAACAGGACAAACTAATAAGGTGACAAGGGATCTCCTTGTCTGAAACTTTTGTGAGAACTGACAAACCCACGAGGACTACCATTAATTAGAATATATAATTTCGTTGTTGAAATGCAGACTTTTATCCATTCTGTCCATTTCTCACCAAAACTAATCAGCCTCATTATGTCAATTAAACATTGCCAATTAACATGATCATATGCCTTCTCTAAATCAAGTTTACATGCCACCCTTTGTTTTCTTTCTCCTCGACAAATTGTCTAGGCTTTCATTAGCTATCATAGCATCATCAGTGACTTGCCTTCCTTTGATAAAAACATGTTAATTAGGGGAGACCAACTTGCTTATTACTGCCTTAGAGTCTTTCTGCCAATAATTTAGAAACAATTTTGTAAACACTCCCTAAGAGAATCACGGGTCTGAAATCTTTCCCCTTCATTACTCTTTTCTTTTTAGGAATTATAGCAATAGAAGTGGCATTAAGTCTTTTAACAAGAGAGCCCTTATTGTAAATTGTATCCATAACATTCCAAATGTCCATTTTTACTGTACTCCAACATATTTGAAAAAAATATAAATTGAAACCATCAGAACCAGGAGCCTTGTCTCCTTTGAAAGATTTAATCACCTCTTCCAATTCCTCCATTGTGAACGGCCTTTCCACCCACTCCTTTTCTTCATCTGACATCATCTGAATCTCATCATCCTCCCATTAGGCCGGTTCAGGTTCATAAAATAGATCTTATAAGAATCCATAATAAGCTTCAATAACTTGATCATCTTCCACCAAATCATCCCCAATCTTTTTCGAGCATTAGCCTGCTTATGAAAGAATTTTGTATTTTTGTCCCCATGTTCAATCCACAAGCATCTAGACTTCAGTTTCCAAGAGATTTCTTCAGCCTTTGCCTCTTTCTTCTAGCTGTTTCTTTTTCTTAATGGAAATTCTTTCTACCTTCTACTTGCTACTCTTTGGTAATATTCATCCTATTAATATTATGATCCAGCTCCTCCAATCTTTTTTTTTTTGATAAAGTAAGTGATTTCAATAGAATGCATCAAGAAGATGAAAGAAGTACATGATCTTGATTTGAGCTTACAAAAATATTCTTGTTCATAGGGTACAGTTTGAACTAGCAAAACAAATTGGCAATACACAGAGCCTTTAAAGAACCTATAGGAGTTGAGTTTCCATCAAAACATCTCTTGTTTCTCTCAGTCCAAATGCACCAGAAAATACAAGCCCATTGACCATGCTTTATCAACTCTCCATAAATTCCAGCTCTTATAAGCATCCTTGACTGTGTAAGGGGTGACCCATTTGAGACCAAAAAAGCAAAAAAACATGCACCATATGTCTGAAGCACCATATCCGGCTCCTCCAATCTTGCCAAAGCTTTATTATTTCTGTCTTCTAACTTTCCAAAGTCTTCTTAAACTACGTTTTCAGATCTTCTTTCAATGGCTTCAACTTATTTGCTAGAATTATATTAGCTTCCACCATGTAAGAATCCCACAAATTTTTAACCAAATCAATGAATCCTTCATGTTCAAGCCACATATTCTAAAACTTAAAATAACCTTTCCCTTTGAACAATAAACATGAAACAATATGAGAACCATTGAGAAAGAACATTCAAATTCAACTATACTCTAGAAAGACATAACAAGTTTTTTTTTTATAAGGTAAATTGTATTAATCAAAAGGGAGACAACTCCCGTATACAGGAAGTATACCAAAAAGTAGAGAATTTACATCAGAACATGATTCTCTATAAAAGACGCCAAATCTTCTATACAAGTAGGGGCTATATGAGTGCACCAAAAAGCGATCAAAGATAAAAGACTATTCTTAAGATGTGAAAAAGGAGACTCAATCCCCTCAAAAGCTCTCCTATTTCTCTTCCACCAAAATATCCACATGAGAGCTAACGGGGCGAACTTCCACGCCTTTTGCTTTCTTCTTCTACGAAAACCGGTCCAGCTATATAACATTTCCTTTACAATGCTTGGCATCACCCATTGAACACCAAAAAGATTTAGGATTGCCCTCCACAAAGCCGAGGACACAAGGCAATGCAACAAAAGATGATCAATGTCTTCCCCTGAGCTTTTACACATGTAGCACCAACTAACAAGTGTAATTCTTCTCTTTCGCAGACTTTTAGCAATCAAGATCACTCCCCTCGCCGCTAACCATGCAAAAAAGCACACTTTCGTGGTCGCCTTAGGAATCCAGATCGAGGAGTATGGAAAAGTGGTCTCATCTCTCACCGACATACTCTGGTAAAAGGACTTTACGGTGAACAAACCATCGCCACGCAAACCACATCTCCAAGAATCACAAGATGGCTGGGCCTGTAACCCCCCCCCCCCCCCACTTTTTCTCCCCCCCTCCCCNCCCCCCATTCTTCATGCTCCTTACGAATCTGTTGGACCATCAATTCCTTCTGGTTTGAAACTCTGAAGACGTGGGGGAAGGAGACCCTCAGAGTATCCTCTCCACACCACCTATGATTCTAAAAACTTATTCTCCTTCCATCTTCCACCCTATAAGTGATGTTGCTACTAAAGGCTTCCCAATTCTTCATGATGCTCCTCCACATGCCACACCCGAAAGGTGCTATGATTGCCTTGGTCCTCCAACCCCCTCCCGTGGAATCGTACTTTTCAACTATGACCTCCCCCCATAGAGCATTTTCTTCTACCACGAATCTCCACAGCCACTTCCCCAACAAAGCTCTGGTGAATACCCTAAGATCTTTTACTCCAAGTCCACCCCACTTCTATTGAAAATTGAGAACTAGGTCGACAATATTTTTTTTCTTTTTTACTTATTAGAAACAAACAACTAATCTATCATTCAACTGAAAATAGAATTATAGAACATTTCTCTATAAAGGAAAAAATATGATAGAAATTATATAAATAGGTAACAACGAGTATAAAGTCTTTTATTGCACCAAGGAAGCGTGAAAGCGGAAGGGAATGTTGCGCTACAGATGAAGTTTGATCCCTCCACCAGTGATCGTAAAGTCATTCTGAGAACACAACAATCAAAGGTACATAAGATACCTTCATTTAGTGTTCTTTCCCGTGAAGCTGAATAGACACTTTGGACAGTCCGCACTAAGTTACCTGCCAATTGACTCTGCAAATGATTTAAGTTAGTATCGATAGAATACAGATTGAACACTAATACTTTACAAGACACCTCATATATAACTTGTTCAATAAGTGCACCTTAAACCTAAGCTTGTTCAGTTCCTCAGTTTCATTTTAGTATTATTTATTTTCTCATTTGAGCTTATATTTAAAATATAAAATTATTGATAACGAAATATTAATATTAAAATTAAAAAGAACTACAACATGTGACATATGTACAAAAGCATGCAAGTTGACTCCATCTTCCAACATCTCCCCCACCCCCAAACATATGTTTGGGATGAGGGTCCATTTGCCCCCAACTGAAGACTATTAGATGTAGCTTTTCTTTTCTTTTTTGATATGTAAACCATGCCACAAAAAATCCTACCCAGGAGCAGCTAATTTTTTTTTCCCAATTTGCTCTCTTGATAACTCAAACCTAAGTAGCGCGGACTCTTCGATTTTGGTGGTGTCCCTGTCCGGATACAGATACGGGGACGTGATACGTCTCGGATACGGTTGACTTCGGACTCTTTCACCGAAGTCCATCGGCAAATTTGGAAGAAAAATTGAGATTTTGATTTCTCAAAATCAAAAATAAAACAGATTTAGAACAATGAAAGAATAATGTCCATCTTGGAGAATGAAAGATTGAGTTGTACAATATATGTAAGTTTTTCACAGAATATCTCTCAAAATTTACAATATTTTTATAGCTCTATTTTTTATTAGCCGAATCCTCGCACCCGTATCTATATCCGCACCCCCCAATCATAAATTTTAGATTTTGCCCCGATACTCGGATCCGTCCCCGTATCGGATCCCGCACCCGAGTCCGAGCAACATAGACTCAAACGCAACCTCATGGCTGGAGGTGATTGGCCTTTTACTAGGCTATCACTCTGTTGTAGCATCACGGTAATATTATTAAAGAACTCTACATCAAGTATAAAACTTATTTCCCCCACATATATTTTCTTCGAGTTCCACCAATCACAAGATTAGACACAAAATTTCAACAAGTTAACATTTTTAAACAGCTGAGTAAGCATTTAAATTGCCCGATGTATGAGAAAGACAATGAGGAAAATAGGTTTCTTGTATTATCTAATTTCTAGAATCTTACACGTACTTTCAGCTCATAAGATCTCCTAGGTATTTGACAATAACATTTTGTTTTTATAAAATGTGATGTCCGGAAAGTTTGTGCCACCTAGTCTATCTGTGTTGTGGGTGGGAGGTTACCTATTACCTCCCACCAGCAGCACAGATACCAGAAACTCCACCCACCAAGCCTTAGGACGATGGGAACAAAATACGGAGTGTTTTCTGGTCTACCATATTTTTCACCCACCTTATTGACCGATGTGCAACACCTTTTTGTGAAATTTTATTAAAATTCTAACCACTTCTTGCAGTGCACCTTAAAAACTCCTTTTGACAAAGAGTAATAAAAATGGCATTCAGTCAGATTAAGCACACCGTCCAAACTAGACGGGGTATAAATCCATTCAGACTAGATAGGATTGAATTTGAAGAAAAACAAAATTGTCTAAGATATTGCAATCCTATATGCATCAAGAAGAATATGAAATAAAGAACTAACCAGGCCGGCAGCATTCTTAACAAACGTGGGCTCACTTGAAAAATTATCTTCATCAAGAACTCTTCCACATAAGGGACAACATCTATAATGTAGCAAAAAAGAAAGATCACAGATGAAACATATATAACCAAATGAAGCATCTTATCACTAATGAACAACATACATAACATAAAATGAACGAGAGTATTATAATGTAGAAGAAAGAACAAAGCTCTCACATTTTGCCATCCACAGAGTTGGGTCGACTTATGTTCTCTGCACAATTAACGCAATATACCATGCTCGGAGACCTGAATCAACTAAGAAAATATATCATTTTGTGAAAATTTGTAGAAAGTCACCTAGAATTCTAATTTTGATCTTATACGATATGCCTTTTTAGCAAATAATTCCATGTATGATGACTTTTAAAGAAAAAAGGACATTGCAAATTAATTCAATGGGCGTGACGATGGATGCGAATGCTTTATTTGTAATAGTAAATTAATAATCTTCTACATGCTGGGATTTGACAGTCCCAAGTACTTTTGGTACACTAGAATCAGAGTCAAAAGTGAGTGAAATGCCTGACAAATCTTACTGTCATTAGTGAATATAGTAAACATGGTTGTTTCGTCAACAATCCATCGACTTAGAAGAATGATATCGATAGCACGCCTAGGAGCTAATTATTACTTCATCCACTAGAAACTCCATAACTAACCAAGAGGTCTAAGTACTAAAATTATTAAGAACAGTTCAAAGGTAGCTTTTTATAAACACAGGGTCCTGACCAAGATGACCATTCAAACAAGCTTCTATAAGTTAGAGTGGACCATGGAGGGGGAAAAAGTGGATAATCCTTAATGTTTCGGTATTTTTGGAGATGAGGAAGCTTTGCGGGTAAAAATTTCAGAAAAAAACTAAAATAACAGATAAAATACATAATCACTAATAAGGTATCAAGGAGAGCTAATTACTATAGTTCACCCACAGCAAATCCGACGAGGTATATAGAAATACAACTTTTACAATAAACTAGAATAGTTCAAAAATACCTTTTATAACACAGACTTCAGACCAAGATGTCCACTCAATTAAACAACAATAACTTATAGTGTATCTCAGATCAAAAAAAAAATCAGGGTCTTTAGGCTGCTAACTCCGACTTAAGTTGCGAGTGGAAAGGGGTTGGACAATTAGAGGGTCAGGTCAGGCCTTTTTGATAGGCAATTGTACAATGAACTATAGGCCAAGTTTTTATTTTTGGCAGTGGCCAGTGGCAGTAAACGAATAGCCACTTTTCCCTGGGATTTTGAACTGCATTCTGGAAAACATGCCGGAGTTTCAACTCTAGGAAAATTTCGTGGAGTCCAATTCAAACCCCAGGAATTTTTCCATGTGGTTTTGAACGGAAATTTTCTGAAGTTTGAGCGATTGTGACTATGCTTCTAAAACTTTGCAAACGCTGGCTATTCGACGATCAGCACTCTAGAAAGTGGCTATTCCCAATTTTTACACTAGGTGATTAGCAAAATTAGGATATTTCAGCACCGCCATTTAATTATTCCTGAAGTTTGCAGAAATATACCAGCTTCAGCAAAATACTCGTTGCTACTTGCTACCAAAGGAATACAAACACAAAGTAAAAAAAATCGTTTTTTCCCCTCCATCACCATGCAAACCCAGAAATAAAAATTACTCAAATAAGAGAATAATAAAAACAGATCACCAACTTTCCCCTAACGAAAACCAGCATATATACAGGCACCAATTAGCCACATCTTATTAAACTTTAAAAGAGAAACAGAAGCAAGGAACTTGAAAAAGAAAATATTAAGTAAAAAATTTTAAACTAAATTGAAAAGAATCAAAATAAACAAAGGAACTTAAAATAATCACAAAGGACGAAGAAACCTGCTAAGAGAATGATAGAGGAGACAGTTTTCTTTGCTTTGGTAATTTGAGGAGCAGCTGTTCGTTTCAGTTTGGGTAGAAGACAAAAGAGAGAGAATACAAAAAGTTAGGGCGTAAAAAAAGCTTTGACAATTTTGACTATTTAACTTATTTTTTTTATATTAAAGTATTTTGACTTTACTTAGTATATTCCAAATATAGAAGAGTCAGGGTTTCGATGAGTCCGAAACCTAATTAAAAGAGTTATCCTTTTATATATAACGCGATTTTAAATCGCATTATACTTTAACAGTATTTTGATTGTTAAAGTATATGTATAGCGCATGAATGAAACGCGTTATACATATAATGCATTAAAGACCAACGTTATACATAAACAAAATTATTCTATTTTATTTAAACTTCAATTATTCTTTAAACAAATTTTTCACATATTTTTTTATTTTTTGGAGTGTATTCTTTTCTTATCTATTGAATAATATATATTTGCTAACTAAATTTAAAAAGAAAGATATAAAAAAATAAAAAAATTCAACCAATAGGTATATATTATTCTCTTATAAAATATTTAACTATAAAATAAAACTCATATTTCTAATTTGAAAATAAAAGGAGAAAAAAATAATTTTGTTTTACGTATAACACAAAATAACAACTATAAAAAATGCCGGTTGATTCTTTAAAGAAATAATAAAAGACTTCTCTATTAAAGTATTTATATCTAAATACTTAAATCAAATAATGAAAAGAAATAGAAAAATAAAAGAATGTCCGCGTAGGGATTCAAACCCAATACCTCAAGGCCAAAGATAACTTCTTATCTATCCTTAATCATTGCACCACCCAACACTTTTATGTAAAACGTTGTTCTTTAATGCGTTATATGTATAACACGGTTTATTCATGCGCTATACATATACTTTAACGGCCAAAACACCGTTAAAGTATAGCGCGGTTTAAAATCGCGTTATATATAGAATGGTCACTTTTTTTACACATATTTATGTCACACCACAATTGGGTTCCGGACTCAGGCTTCGGCCTGGCTGCTTCAAGTCAATAAAATTGAAGCTGAGGGTATTTGCGTCTATTCACCTATTAGCTAATATAATTATACTTACGTGTCTATTAATTTCGCAACCACCGCATATCCTCCTCCGCCGACGTCTTCGTGTTCTTTGTCAATCCGCGTTTCGCCATTATTCTCTTCCTTTCGTCTCTCATTCAACTGTTATGTTTTTTTCTGATTTGTAGGATTAAGTAAAATCAAGTGGTAGACTTGATATAAGAATCATATAAGTTGAGGTTTAGGTAAGCAATCGTTCTTTTTGTCAATTAATGGCCACCGATTTATTCAGTGTTTTATCCCTTTTGAAATTCCTGATTTTTGTATATTTTCTATTCTATATATTAGAAGAGCTGGTTTTCGACATGGCTGCTTTTTGTCAATAAAACTAAGTTAAGGGTTATTTCGACTTTTACAACACTCATGTGAGACGTGTTCTGCTGAACCTGCCACGTTTTCCCTCTTATTTTCTCCTGCTAATCAAACTTCTTGATCATTCCTCTGAAATTTCCCTCTTACTGTTCAGATATTACGCTTCTTCGCTCTATCATCTTAGATTGAGAGAGGATCAAGTGCACGAATTGACAATACCTAAAAGGAATTGCAAGGTTATTTCGTTCTGCTGTTCGGTTCCTTCAACCTCTTCTTCTCCTTGGCGCTCGAAGTGGCTCTATTCTAATCTCCTTAGCTCACCACTGATTTATCTGTTAAATATTGAAATGGGAAATTGATGATGGGGACCAACGCTTTATGGTTCTAGCTTGCGGTGAGCTCAGCCTTCTTCTTCTTTTTTAATTCTTTATTTAGGGATTTGTATAACTATTTCTTGGGGCCATTACATACTAGGCCATATATATTTCTTAAAAGTAGTCGGTTATAGCTTATGTCGATGAAATTCTTTTTTTTTGTTTATATACTTTTTGAAATATTAGCATGCGATTCTTTTTCCAAGTATAAATATCATCTTTGTTTTTTTGCCGGGAGTGTTTGTATTAGATTTCTTTTTTGAAGTTTGTAGTGTTTTTTTTCTTTCAAAAAATAAGTATTATCAACCTCATATTTTTTTTTTTAATATATTAATTAAGTGAAAAGGAAATCTGATAAAAAGAGCTGTATATGCAGCTTGATAGGATGTTTGCCACTGTGTACTTGTGGGCGACGATTGTGTCTCCTATCCACTAAAGCTCCTTGACAAAATTTAGTTTCTTTTTAAGTGAAAATGGGACATATATATATCTACGGTATGATAGTATCACTTGAAGTGTGACAATATATTTGGCGAATAATAGTACAATATCGGTCAATTGACGTTTGAGCTCTGTCTTTCTTGCTAATAATCTATTTGCGCTGCAATTTCATGATGATACAATCAACTAGCAATTCCATCAGTTGAAATGTAAAGGAATGTTTCATCTATATACTAGCCAATACGGATTAGACTAATATTAGTCCAGCTTGTCATAGAAATGACACGTCAACAATGATCTAAAGTTCTTATCATAAATTTGGAAAAGCCAATGAAAAAACCTAAAGTACTGCGAGATTTTTACCTTTACTTATATATACACAATGTTTCACAACAACTTATTTACTAGGACGAAAAAGAGAATGCACGTTTGACAAAGGTGAAACATTTCATATCAAGTAACCGCTACTTGCCTTGCTTCAATAATGTAGCCTAAGCCTTTACGGAATTACATTACATAAAATACATTGATTCCAATTGTCTTTTTCTGAGTGCCACAGATGAACAAATACAATGTCTACTTGGCTGAAAAGGCTTCTACTCTTGCCTTACTGTAATCGGGTTGTTGTAACAATGGTACATGTAACATGGAAAACTTTAGCTCTAAGTTCCTACCATATGGCCCTTAACTTTAAATATCGTGGTTCCATTGCAGCATATCAATAAATACACACATGTTTGATAGTTTACCTTATTGTTTGTTTATATTATTGTTTATTAAGGTGTTGTTAGTTAATGAATTTTATATATTTTTATAAGCCTCATAATCTCAAACCTATACTACACCACTCAATTCATGAGCTCTATGTAATGTGGCAAAGACGTCCGTTAAATTAGATCTCAATTGTGTCTTTACCTGTTTTTTATCAAGTTGTCTTGCTCTTATGTTGTTCTTGGTAAGACAAGTTTCTACAACCTTCTTTGATGTTCTTATGCTATTATAGAGTTTGTTATGTTCGTCATGTACATTTCTCACTAGGTATAACTTTTCATTGATTGTTCTGCTCCACTAGAGTCTCACAGCTAACTCAAAAATTAAGTGTAACTAACTTTAATGAATTGCTTCTTCGATGTTACTGTAGAGCAGATTTGCAGTTCCTCATGAAATCGGGTGTGAAGAGTTGTTGTTTAATGAGGAGCCAGGAAAGGACAGTTCAAATCATGTAAGAGTTGGTCTCTCGCTCTCCTGTGAAACTCAAGAAGAAGAGGGAGCTTTTGATAGGTAAGAGATGAACTTCTCACTTCCTAGGTAAACTATAAGAAGTTTTTGTGGGTGCTTTAATTTTTAATGGATGGTCAGGTATTTCGTTGTTTGGGGTATCAAAATTTTAGTTTATGAGACAAGCTAATATATACTTATTGGTTTCACATGTATTGGAATATTATTCCTGAGGAAATAACTGCGGGAAGGCAACATCATAGCTTATATAGAGTATGTCAGACAAATGAATGGTTTACATATCCGATCTTCGCGATAGAGTATAAATTGAAGTGAGATAAGGTTAAGCGGTACTTTTTAGTTTTATCATTTGGTGTCTTAAATACAGTGAAATTGATCCAAGAAGAAAGTGATTGAGCTAAATCTGGACATAGGCCAGAGGAGGTGGTGACGAGAAGCAACGTAATGCAAATGTCCCTTGTGCCAAAGTGCTATTATCTGGGGTTCAGGGACCTAACAGGCAGTGAGGAGTATGCAATCTATGTGTTGTGTTTTCTGTCTTCTAAATTCTTTTTCCGCTGTTTTCGTACTATGTACTTTTTAAGTTAATTCTCTTTTCAAATGGAAAGTTACTGATGGTGAATATGCAGTTGCTACTATTGTAGCATGTTGAACATGTGCACACTATACATCTTCTCTTTATTTAGATTCAGCAATAGTGGTCATTTATTATGTTAGAAGCTCAAAAATAACTCCTCACCACCTTCAGTTTCTTAGTTCTACAAGTCTATCAACTTTAAATGAAGTTTTACCGCATCTCCCAATAGCTCGCTCATGATTTGTGCGATTATCCTATAGTTATTATATTCAGAGATTGTCGTATTTGTGTCTATGTTAAACTCTATATCTATACCAGCTATTTGTCATAAATTGCATCGCGTTTTTAATACTATCTTCTTTTTGAAGGATTTGCTGGATTTG
This sequence comes from Nicotiana undulata, assembly GCA_005239495.1. NCBI lineage: Eukaryota > Viridiplantae > Streptophyta > Magnoliopsida > Solanales > Solanaceae > Nicotiana > Nicotiana undulata. Next base: position 67,388 of record ML294450.1, read on the forward strand.
AGCCCTGAGAAGGTGGAAACCTACGAGTATAAATTGATAATTTTCTATATTGACCGCATACACCTTTGCTGCTATTTTGAATGCGATTGAAGTTACTTTTGCTGATGTTTTTGGAAAAGATTGACGCCAGTTTTGCTGCTCAACTCTGGATGTTGTTGCAGCCACTTTTTGCTGCTATCATATTAGGTTAGTTCACATGTTTACTATCTTCCTGTTGTAGTCCCCAATTCCTACATTACTAACTTATTCTTCGTGCTTCATTAACACGTCAATGATCGCTGCAAATTAAATATTGAGATGTGAGCTAATACATATCTCGTACAGAAACGAATCTCTGTGTCTATGAACTATTTTATATAAATTGATAATAGGCTAAATTCACGTAGTTTAGCGTATATTTATGCTCTAACTTAATGATGCTTCACTGTCTTAAGGATGTTAAATGATGATAAATTGGCTCTAATGGTGATTTTTGTGTTTTACAGGAATGCAATGCACATTGAGGACTTAGGATGGTGATTTGAGTGAAATTGAAGAAGAAAGGCCCCGTGGGATATTTGATGGATGATTTGAAGGCTGGAAGCTCTTGGGGCAGAATAAAAGCCCATTAGCGCAGGCATTAGCGCGAGACTAGCGCGCCCGCGCTAGTCCAGTGATTTTCCGTGCAGTGTTAAACTTAATGCCCGTGCTAGTCCAGACGGGAAAAATAAATAAATCTGAAGGGTACTTTTGGAAGTTCGGTACCAATCCACTTAACCTATATAAGGTTCAACTCGCCCAAGGGAGTAGATTATCAAGGTTTAGAGACTAGAACAAAAATAGCAAAGGCAAGAGGCAAGGAGGGCAATTGGGCATCAATCCTTATCTCCTTCTCTTGTAATTTTTACCATTGTTCATGAATTCTTTTGTAGTTTTCAATACTATTATGAGTAGCTAATTTCTTTAATCTAAGGTTTTGGTGGAACCCGTTGGGGATGAACTTATTGTGATATTAATATAGTTTGCTTGGTTGTTAATCTCTATTTGTTCAACTACGTTCTTGTTGTTGTTGATTGAAGGACCATCAATTAGCTGTTCCTATTTATTATGTATCTACTTGAGAGAGAGTGCATATTTAGGTAATTGTTTGAACAACATAACTCCCGGAGTATATGAGAGATCAATAACTGAGGTTTAAAGGTTGGATTAGAGATAACGATACTTTGGATGCAATCTAAAGTGAACTGTAATGCAATTTAGCTAGCGTAACTTGAGAGAGTGCGTCTAATAGATTATCATAATTACTTGAGAGAGATTTATGATAGCCGGAGTGTTCATGATTGATAGAGATAACTAAAGCAAAACTATAGGAAATATACAAGAAGGGATTTCATCAACAGGGGAAACCATAACCTTAGATCTTTATCACATTTGTTTACACCTTAGTAGTAGTTAATCTTTAGTTTTATTATTTTAGTTCAATTGTAGAAGTAGAAACACCGGAAAGTAATATTCATAACTTTTGGGAAAGTTGATTATTGAGAATCTAGTACTCTAACAACAACAATTGATAGGTTAATTCCTTGGGGGATTCGACTCTGGGCTAAATACTCAGACTATATTTGCAACGCCCGCTTAGTCTTTTCATAAGACATAGTTGAGCGTGATCAAATTTTGACGTTGTTGCCGGGGAATTAACGGTATTATCAATTGTAGTTGGAGGAAAATACGAAAATTCTTAAGTGTAGTCAATTTTCTTTGATTTGATACATATATTGAATTTCTAACGTTTGCTGAATCGGTGGTATAAGTGCATGCCTAGAAACTCATCGAGAACTGGTGAACTATTTGAAGCCTTGCCAGACCCCGAAAAAGTTTTCAAGGCCTTGAACAGGGCCAACCAGAAAAGCAAACAACAACCACTCATTGGACACATTGAAACAGACATAGCAGATCTAAATGACAGGAACAACATTAATAATGGGGAAGATGTGGTTGACCCAGCCGCAAGGATTGCGGCGCTTGGGCCCTGGGATGCCCATTGCACCTGAGGCGCCTTTATATGACTGGGCACAACCCACAGCGGAGAATTTGGCCACCGCGATCATGGTCCCACAGATAGAAGCTGAGTCCTTCCAAATCACAAATAATATGCTGCACTTGTTGCAGAATAAGAGGATGTTTTTGAGGTCATACATTAGGGGTGGGCATAAAATCCGAAAAAACGAATTCCGAACCGAACCGAATTAATTTGGTATTTCGGTTTCGATTTTTTCGGTATTTCGGTTTATTTCGGTACGGAAATTTTGGTATTTCGGTAACTCGGTTCGGTATACGGTATTGGAATTTTGGTATTTCGGTATACCGAAATAGTATAGTCCAAGCCCAACTATTTTTTAAAATTTTTTTTAGCCCAATAACCTTAAGCCCACACTCGAAAAGTCCAAAACACCTATTAATTTAATATTTCTCGTATTACTACTAATATAACAAAAAAAGTGAAAATGATATCTTAAACTCTGAGTAGAAAAGTATTTAGAATCAATAGAAAAGGTTTCCTTTTCGATGACTTATTTTGCAAACTTTAAATTAAAAAGTAAGATAGTTACTTCTATTTCAATTTGAATATTTAGCTAACATTATTTCGATAAAGACCATTTAACAAACAGATTCACTTACCATTTTCAGTTTAATACAAGCTGTATTGGTTTCAAAAGTCAAAGAGCTACAGATTTGAATAAGCAGAAGCTCGTAACATAGATTTGGTTTAAATCGAAATCGTACTGAAACCGTACCGAACCAGAATACGAAATACCGAACCGTAACGATAAATATGTTGGTATGGTATTTGGTATACACAATTGATAAACCGAATACCGAACCAAAATTCTTAAATATCGAACCGAAGTACCGAATGCCCACCCCTATGACATACATTGAGGATTCCCAACAACATTTAAAGAACTTTCTGTCAATCTGCAAGACTCAGAGGCAACCAAACGTCACTCTGGAGGCAATAAGACTGTAACGACCCGACCGGTCATTTTGCGTATTAGGACCCCGTTCCCCTAGTTGAAACTTCCCATAGAGGCTTCTCGTGATTTATGACTTGAGGGGACGGGTGGTTCGGGATTTGGAAGTGTTTAGAGTGCTATAGGAACACTTGGTTCCTTAAGGTTGGCCTTTTTGGCCAAGTTTGACTTCGGTCAACATTTTAAGAAAACGACTTCGGAATCGAGTTCCGACAGTTTCAGTAGCTTCGTATGATGATTTCGGATTTGGGCGTATGTTCGGAACGGGTTTTCGATGACCCAGGAGCATTTCGACGCCCAATATAGAAATACGGATTTCCTTAAGTTTGAAACATGGTTTGGAACGTGATTTTGTGTTATCGAGCTACGAACGGAATTCCGAGATCGGGAATAGTTCCGTTATGTCATTTATGACTTGCCTGTAAAATTTGAAGTTATTCCGAGTAGTATAGGTCGGTCCGGCGCATCGTTAAAGAAATCAAGAACTTGAAGTTCTTAAGTTATGTATTTGGGGGTTTTGGGGTATGATTTTGAGTTTTAGCGTTGTTTCGAGTGTTCCAAAGGCTCGAGCGAGTCCGTACTATGATTTGGGACTTGTTGGTAAATTTAGACGGGAGCTCGGGTGGGCCAAGGTGCCTCCCAGACACCACACTAGGCCAAAAACCAGCCAAAACAACTGTTGGTGCATCTGTTGCTAGTGTGACCGCAGGTGCGGGACCGCTCCTGCGGTCCTAGCCTCGCAGGTGCGGAAAACCCCTGGGGTTCCCCTTTCTCGCAGGTGCAGACAAAAGTCCGCAGGAGCGGAACCGCTGTTGCGGTCATCCCTCCGCAGGTGCGATCCTCGAGCCGCAGGTGCGGAATCCCTATAGGCAGGCAATATATATTCTTTAAAACTCGGGATTCTTCATCTTTTAACATATAAAATCCTCCATTAGAGAGCTTGGGAGCTTGAAGAAATTATCCCACGACCTAGAGTATGTCAAGGTACGTTAATTTCACTTCAATACTAGATTAATACATAGATTTCAACTTGGGTTAACTACGATATCATTGAAAAAAATCAAGAATTGGGTAGTACTTAGGGTTCTTGAGGAAAATTGGTGAATTGTTCGTTTATTGTTATGAATTCAAGTAGAAATCACATATTAATGATCCTTAGGCTATGAATGAGTGATTCCTTCGAGAATTTTCGGAATTCGAGCGTGCAGGCCCGGGGTCAAAATTTGGGAATTCTTCAAGAATGTTAAATTATTGAGTAAATAGGATAATTTCCCTTCCTTGAGCTTGAATTGATATCATTGTACCATATTTGGCTAGTTGCGAGTCCTCGGGTGTAGAGATTCGGAGTTTCGGGCGCATCCTTGGTTCTAGGGGTAGATTCGACACGAGGTGAGTCTCCTTTCTAACCTTGTAAGAGGGAATTTTCCCCATGGGTGATTTATATGCTATGTGTAATTGTTTGGGGGCTATGTGCGTACAAAGTGACGAGAGTCCGTACGTAGCATCTATTATTGTTATGTCCGGGTAGTTAGGCCTACAACATGCCTTATATTCTTCCTTGTAATGACTATTGTGTTATAAACACATGTCATGCTTAGCATTGTTTCTCTGAGATTTCATGGAATTGGATAATTGGGAGGAAATTGTTATGGAAAGTAAATTTTAATAATATTGTATGTGCTTGTGACCGCTTCGCAATTTACATTCCGCGAGCGGAGTGTGATTTCCCCCACTCTCATGGGAACAGGATGTACGCCACGACGAATTAAATGGTGCACTTATGGGACGGGCCATTCGATCCTCGGTAGTGCACAAATATGATTGATTTGAAAGACGCACTTATGGTTCGGGCCGCTCGATCCTCGGCAATGCGCAGACATGACTATGGTAGGAATG
>ML294451.1:0-26130 GCA_005239495.1 Nicotiana undulata
GGAAAGGGATTTGGGGGAAGTAATGGGGACGGGTAGTGGGGAGGGTGGGCGGGTAGGTTTAGTAATTTTAGAAGAGGGGGGAAAAGAAAAAGAAAATAAAAAACAAGTTTAAAATATATTTTTTTACACTTACCTGGTGCGCCAGGCAGTGAGGGGCGAATTCACCGCGCCCGATCCGCGCTCGGGCCACGGTCGCGATGAAAAGAAGAGGAGGGGAAGCAGTGCGTATGCGTTTCACTGCGTTCGCGGTGCCCCAAAACAGCAAGGGTGCGTTTTGCCGCAGTCGCGGTGCCCCAAAACATCGAGGGTGCGTATTGCCGCGGTCGGCGGTGATGGGATTCCGATTTTTCTTTGTTCTTATCACCTTTTTACCTCTTCAGAGTTGTTTCTTTACCCCAACTTCTCCCAATATGCACCAATCTCCCCGAGTTCAGTATCGCGGTTGTTATGAAGATTCTGACTTCAAGGCGTGCATATTCTTCATTCCTGCAACCAAAGAAAAATCGTGAGTTCTGTAAAGGGGGAGGTCGGTTCGTGCCTCCGTCGGCTTGCTCAACTTACTTTGCTTGGTCTGAAGATCCTGTTCAAATCGTTGGGGGTAGCGTTTGCTAAAGAGAGTTATTTCACAAGCAAGCATACATAGTTTTGATGACATAGTAAATAATATTATTTAGAAACTGGTTAGATAAACCAGTGACTGTGACATGATCCAAGACATTGCAACCTCTCCTGTTATGGAATTTTCAGGGTCCTTCTCAATATTCTGTCCCAGTTAGATGGATTGACATCTCTGACTGCCGTACATGCTGCGAATCTGCTGAACTTGCTTCGGAATTTTGAGGGTCCTCTTCAAAATTCTGCCCCAGTTTCTGATTGTGGGGGGGGGGGGATAAGATTTTTATTGAATTATAACCGAACCCACAGGGCTGCCTACATATCCCCTCTTAAACAGGAATCAGGTCGAGCGTAGTTCAATTTACATCATATGCAAAAAGCATAAAGAGTTACACATAGTATCGTTTGATTGCATCTGAGTTGATCGGTTTTGGACAGACTTCTCCGTCCATTTCTGCAAGTACAAGAGCACCTCCTATCGATACTCTGTGGACCAGGTATGGACCTATTTGGGAGAGAATTTCCATTTGGCTTCATCTTGATGCGAAAAGATCTTCTTCAACACCAGCTGCCCTGGTGTGATTTGTCTCGGCTTGACTCTTTTCGTTGAAGGCTCTAGACATTCTATTCTGATATAGTTTCCCATGACACACTACATTCATCCTTTTTCCATCTATGAGGGCTAGCTGCTCATAACGTCTCCTTATCCATTCTGCATCGTTGAGCTCATCTTCTTGTATGATTCTTAAAGAAAGAATCTCCACTTCGGCAGGAACAACAGCTTCTGTACCATAAACCAACAAGTAGGGAGTTTCCCTGGTTTATGTTCGGACTGTGGTACGATATCCCAACAAAGCGAATGGCAACTTCTCATGCCACTGTTTGTGATTTTCTACCATCTTCCTCAGTATCTTCTTGATATTCTTGTTGGCGGCTTCTACATTTATGTTCATCTGAGGTCTATAGGCTGTGGAATTTTTATGCTTGATTTTGAAAGTCTCACACATAGCCTTCATCAGATCACTGTTGAGATTGGAGGCATTGTCATAATATTCCTTAATATCGTGGAACCAAGGATTCTCGTCTGTTTCTTCTTCAACGTGGGCACAATATGCTGGCTGGCTATGGATCCTTACTAGAATAGGATCAATGAAGTTCTTTTCCGGATGTTGTATCATGGATCACAAGGTGGCCAATGCATCGGCAAACTCATTCTGAATCCTGGGAACATGCCGAAACTCTACTTTTGTGAACCTCTTTCTCAATTCCTGCACATGGTGCAGATATGGAAATATCTTGAAATTCTTGGTTGCCCACTCTCCTTGTACTTGGTGCACAAGCAAATCTGAATCACTGATCACTAGCAGCTCATGTATATTCATGTCGATGGCCATGTTGAGCCCTAGTATGCAAGATTCATACTCTGCCTTGTTGTTGGTGCAGGAAAATCTGAGTTTGGCAGATACCAGATAATGTTGGCCAGTTTCCTATACCAAGACAGCTCCAATGTCGACTCATTTGAAAGTTGTCGCTCCGTCAAAGAACATCCCCCAACCGTCGTAGGACTCAGTAATATGTTCTCCTATGAATAGTACCTCTTCGTCGGGAAAATATGTCTTCAGAGGTTCGTATTCTCCTCCCACAGGGTTCTCAGCATGATGATCTGCCAGTGCTTGTACCTTGACCGTTTTTTGAGTCACATAGACAATGTCGAAGTCGCTTAACAGGATTTTCCACTTAGCCAGCTTGCTAGTGGGCATGGGTTTCTGAAAGATATATTTCAAGGGATCCAATCTTGATATGAGGTACATTGTGTAGGCACAGAAGTAGTGCCTAAGTTTTGTGCTATCCATGTCAGAGCGCAACAGGTACGTTCCAGCAGAGAGTTCCGTGCTTCATATGGAATGAACTTCTTACTCAGGTAATAGATAGCTTGTTCTTTTCTCCCTGTCTCGTGGTGTTGTGCCAGAACGCAGCCGAAAGCTCCATCTAGTACTGCAAGGTAGAGTAGCAAGGGTCTGCCTGGATCTGGCGGGACCAAGACTGGTGGTGTTGATAAGTACTCCTTGATCCTGTCGAAAGCCTTTTGACAATCTTCGGTCCAACTAGTTGCAGCATCTTTCTTCAACATCTTGAAAATGGGTTCATATATGACTGTGGACTGGGCTATGAACCGGCTGATGTAGTTTAATCTTCCCAAGAAACTCATTACATCCTTCTTAATCTTTGGCGGTGGCAGCTCCTAGATGGCTTTGACTTTTGATGGATCTAGTTCTATCCCTCAGCGGCTGACGATGAACCCAAGCAATTTTCCGGTAGGAACCCCGAATGCACACTTTGCAGGGTTTAGTTCAGGTTGTATTTTCGCAGTATGTCGAAGAACTTCCTCAAATATGCTATATGATATGTGGCTTTCTTGGATTTAATGATGACGTCGTCCACATACACCTCAATCTCCTTATGTATCATGTCATGAAAAATGGTAGTCATAGCCCGCATGTAGGTGGCCCCAGCATTCTTTAGACCAAACGGCATCATCTTGTAGCAGTATACCCCCCAGGGTGTAATGAAAGCTGTTTTCTTAGCGTCCTCTTCGTCCATCCAAATCTGATGGTAACTGGGCAAACAATCTACGAATTACTGGAGTCCATGCTTAGCACAATTATCAATTAAGATGTGTATGTTTGGAAGAGGGAAATCATCCTTTGGGCTGGCTCTGTTGAGATCCCGATAATCGACACAAACCCTGAGCTTTCCATCCTTCTTCGGAACCGGCACGATGTTGGCCAGCCAAGTTGGATATTCTACTACTCTGAGGACCTTAGCGTTGATCTGCTTAGTAACCTCCTCCTTAATTTTCAAACTCATGTCAGGCTTGAACTTCCTGAGTTTCTGCTTCACTGGTGAACACATTGGGTTTGTGGCAACTTGTGAGCCACAATGGATGTACTTAACCTGGTCATATCATCGTACGACCATGCAAATATGTCCTCATATTCCTTCAAGAATTGTGTGTACTCTTTTTTTTCTGACGGCGACAAGTGGATGCTGATGCGGGTCTCCTTGACATTTTTAGAATCTCCCTCTACTAGAAATTACAGCTATGGCAACCCTTCGAAAACCATTGCAATAGGTGCTCTAACCGTCCCTATAGGGCTATTGGAACGGATTTGGACACGTTCCGAGATTCAACGTTACAATAGGGCTATTGGAACGGTTATGTGTAACGGTTTAAGAACTGTCTCCATAGATAGGGATATTGTAACGGTTTTGGCTACCACCATTGTTATATCTATAGGAACGGTTTTTTCCCTGTTGGGACGGTTATAAACCGTCCTGGTAAAATGATACAGTTTCTTTTTTTTAGTCTATTGCAACGGTTTTGATGATAAATATGCAACGGTTTGTGTGATATATTGGAACAATTACCAGTACCCTATTGCAACGGATCGGATAACATATTGGAACGGTTATTAGGGACTGCTCTTATTGTTTGCTAGGTCTATTGGAACGGTTATATTCTCTATTGCAACAACTTATAATTTCTATACTTATGGAAGCAAAATGAGAAATATTTTCCTATTATATGAAATGTTTACACCACATCCAACTAGCATTATCCATGTACAAAAACAAAATATGGATACATTGTTTGGGCAACAATTCAAAAGTCAAAATAGATGAGTTCGCATACAAAAAGTTCTAAGCTAAAATATCCTTAAACATAACAATAGAAAATCTAAGAACACTCAAGTAAGGTCTAGGTCTTCGTCACTGCTTTCATCCGCAATCGTTGCACCTACAAAAGACAATAAGAAATAATTAAACAAAATTTTTAGGATAATTGAATCACAAAGTAATTGAATGACAAATTTGATAACTCGAAAATTTTCAAACTCTCTAAATTCTTAAATTTTTTGGCAGAGTTTCCTTTGTAAATATGACTATCCCAAAATTTTTACAGCTATGGCAACCCTTCGAAAACCATAGGCACAAAATCCTACCTCCACCTATGTCCTTGTACTCATTCTTTTACCTCAAATTTTAACTGCAATATAACAAGTTGAAATTCTATGTTGCCCATATCAGGCCTTCTCAATTGCCAGTTAACTAAGAGAAAAGCAAATAATCAAAGTATTTCCATTTCTATATCTCTTTAAGTATCCTTGAAGAAGATTAAAAATAATGTTTGTTAAATCAAGCATCAAAATTCAGCTAATATATGATGCTAAATGCTAAATGATATTTCAAACTATACTCATTAATCACACACAAATTCCAAATAAATTAATGAAATATTGAACAACGTCATTAAAATCTTTACACATCACTCGACTAAAATCTCAACTGGTATACTACCAGNTTGAATATTTGACTTGGTGGTTTAATTGTTTTGAAAATTATTGTCTTCTTGTTTTATGAATATGATAATATTATAGTCATAGAAGCTTCTGCTCATAAATGGTTATTATAGCATTTATATTGGAGATTAGCATTATTATGATTGCGCGTGCTAGTTTAATTATAAAGATATTATTATGCGGTGAGTAATAATTACTACTAGAAATTCGGCAAAAATCGATCAAGAAAAGCCGACTAACTTTAGTCGGTCAAAAATACCGGTCAGAAAACCAACTAAAGTTGGTCGGTTTTCAATATTTTATTATTTAATTTTTTTTTAAAGAAACCGATCAACTTTGGTAGGTTTTTTTTTGGCGTAAAAATGCGGGAAACTACTTTTTAACCTGCTCAAAACATCATTTGTAAATACAACAATGCAGAACCTAAGATCCATCCATACATCCTAATCCAACACCTCACACTTTCAGCAAAAAAAAGTGTAAAATTCAATTTATGGCTTAACCACAACTCAATCTGTTATGAACAAGAAATTTGCTCATTAAGGATGGGTATTTCATAAAGGAACTTGCTTAGGGACTTGAGACATGCAATATTAAATCAGTACTTTTTTTTATTTTAAATAAGCAATATTAATACCTGGAATGAGTTGACCTTCTTTGTTGCTATCAGTAGATGGACAACGGATTGGTTGCAAAGTTCTTTGTTGTGCAGAAGAAGCTTCTCCCGGAGAATTATCACCCAATGCCGCAAGAATAATGTTAGCATCAATATCAATTCCTGAACGCTGAAGTCGTGCAAGGACATCTGCAACAACTTCTTGACGGATAGTTGCCTTTTGTTCCTCAATTTTTTCCTCCATTCTTTGTATCTTCTCCTCCATTTTTTGTAGACAATTTGTAGTGTTTGAGGAGGATTCAAAACATCCTACTTTCCCTCTCAAAGAAGTTCTTGTAACCCCCCGTACATACAATCTCAGACGCCCCAGATGTTCAGGCCCCATGATAGATGCAAATGCATTCGAAATGTATCATGAAGTAATCCATCAATATCATCATGCATCTCGGAACCTTCATCATTATTGCTTGGGCATGGAGTCTTTCTCGAGGAAACTCCTTCCCCCTGGAAAACCCACTTGGTGTATCCATGAACAAACCCATTAACAATCAAGTGATCCTCTACCATATTCCTATAATGTCAAAAACAATTAGCGCACTCTTTACAAGGGCATAATATTTCATTTCCTTGGGAAGCTCGTTCAAACGCCTTCTCAAGAAAATTATTCACTCCTTGTATGTACTCATCAGTTGACCTTCGGAGGCGCATCCACCTTTTATCTCCGTTATCCATTAAATTAATTTTATCCTATATGACACCAAAACAACCGGTATAAATTTGGTTTATATACTTTTAATCGAAAAAATTAGCTAATAAGAAAGAATAGAAAAAAGCCACATATTCTCAAAACTATAAGAATTTCATCATTGTGAAATTTAACCGTCACCAAAAACGTCACTTAAACAGCTACGTAAGGCAAATTTCATCAATAACAAACATTTTAACAAATTGTGGCTATTAGATTTAGTGTGTACCATAAAAAGTAATGCAAATACTTGAAACTTAATATCAGCAGAAGAATGTTAGAAGATCAGCAGAAGAATGTTAGAAGCTCAGCATTATAGGATTATGTATTCCGAAGTTGAACAATAACTTAATATTCAGAGGAAGGGCAGTATACCATTCTATTAAAACTGGGCAGCATAAAAACAATGAAAGAAGAGCTAGGCAGCATTTCAGCAAAGAGGACAAGACTTAGAAAGAAGAACAAAAGGTTTAAAAAAAAATCGCCAGCATTTTGCTGCTATTTGGACGCTGAAACGGTGAAGAAGGAGAAGAAGGAGAAGGAGAAGAAGGAGAAGGAGAAGGAGAAGAAGAATAAGAAGAAGGAGGAGAAGAAGGAGAAGAAGGAGAAGAAGCAGGAGAAGGAGGAGGAGGAGGAGGAGAAGGAGGAGAAGGAGGAGGAGGAGGAGGAGGAGAAGGAGAATGAGAAGGAGAAGGAGAAGGAGAAGAAGGAGGAGAAGGAGGAGAAGGAGGAGGAGGAGAAGGAGGAGGAGGAGAAGAAGATGGAGGAGAAGGGGAAGAAGGAGGAGGGGAAGGAGGAGAAGGAGGAGGAGGAGAAGAAGGAGGAGAAGAAGGAGAAGCAGAAGGAGAAGGAGGAGGAGAAGGAGGAGGATAAGGAGGAGGAGGAGGAGGAGGAGGAGGAGGAGGAGGAGGAGAAGGAGTAGGAGAAGAAGGAGAAGGAGGAGAAGAAGAAGAAGGAGGAGGAGGAGAAGAAGCAGGAGGATGAGAAGAAGCAGGAGGAGGACGAGGAAGAAGGAAGAAGGAAGAAGGAAGAAGGAAGAAGGAATAAATCATCACATACCTTGTTGAAGTTGAAAAGAGAACCCTAGTCGTTGTTGCTACTGGATGTGTTTTAATAAAGGTACACTGATCCCTTCTTTTTTAATTAAATAGGTTGGCAGCTTCACTCGCTTCGCTTTGCCAAGGGGTCGCTTCTCGCTTTTCACAACCTGGCATAAACACACACATCATATATTCTGAGGTAAATCATATAGTTCCAACAAATAAGGTTTTTGTTTTTTAGGGGAGAGATATGAGAGCACCGATCACCATGCTACAATAGAAACTAATAATTGTATGTAGTTTCTTAGCTTACTGAATGTTGTAAAATAATTAAACATAAAATTTTAATGTCAATCTACAGACAGATACATAATTTTGGATAAGAAATGATCGAATCGCATGAAAACATGAAAATGACAAACTCAACAATATTTAAAACTTCTAGTTCTAGGCAAATAATACAGAAGGCAATCAAACTCCATAAAAGAGCTTCAAGGGTAGTATAAGTCAGAAAACAACAACTATGGTGGAGCTGAATGACTACAGGCAGACAAATTTCCTCACTAAAGTGTCTGAACATTTTTTGCACTTTTAAACTATGTATCACTAGTTGAGCCATCGCTCTCCTTTGCAGGATATGCATAAAGCAAATATTTTTTTTATAATGTCGTCAAACAGCAGAGATTAGCTTAAATTTTAAAAATAAATGCATAAAGCAGGGACAATGGGAAGAAAATTATATTCAAATGCCATCAGAGGACCTACTTCTACTATGTTTTCACCTTACAATAGGCAAAACATGCTTTGAAGGTCAACATTGAGAGTATTGTAGACCAGGAAAGAGAAGTCTTTTCTTAAAATATAGCCAGTATTGTGTGCACCTGTTAAGAGAAGTCATTCAGCTTAACATCAAGGACATGATGAAAGATTGTGCCGTTGGAGAATCGAGAAAAATAAGGAAGATGTAGTTGTGGTGGATGAAAGCGAAGGAATGGGCAGTCTGGACAAATTGCAAGGTGATGCTAGGGAATATCTTAATGCAAAAAGGGGTGTGCAATTAATAGATGAAGCAGATAAAGACAATTTGTCGTGCAACAGTATTTGAAAACAGATGGAGGAAAACAAAGTGATAATATAAACAATGATAAAGTGAAGGATCGAGTAGCTGGAGATATCTCTGTAGGTGATGTTGCAAGATTGATAAAGGTCCACCAAAACCTATAAGAGATGTTCCTGCTAAAATGGCCTTAGCGACTATTCTCAATGCAGTAAATCCAGTTGTGCAAGCTTTTAACAATTTGGATTCTGCTAAGGATGCAATTGGAGTGTCAACTGCTGCAGGTGTAAAGGTAGCTACTGATCGAGCTGGAGCAGCGTTGCAAACTGGGAAAAATAATGATGATACTTCAGTTGATGATAGTAGAGATGCTTCAGGTAAAAGGCTATCAATGTAGAGGCTAAAATTACAAATGATCAAGCGGATAGTGAGCAGGGGACTCTGGCTCAAAAGGCTGCGTATGATATGTTGCTTTCTGCTAAAAATGCAACAGCTATATTAACTGATGCAGGCCAAAAGATTGGTTCTGAGACACATAATGCATCTGGAAAAATTGGTAATACAAGGGAGGCTAAGGCAGATGGTGGGCAAATTGCAGCACTAGTGATCACTAAGGATCGCGAGACCCAGGCCTTTAAAGCAGAGGACAGAGGAAATAAGGGTGTAATATTGGAAGATAAGGCTGGCAACACAAGTGTTTATGGTAAGGGTGAGGATCAAAACAATAAAGGAGAAGATTGGAATGTGATAATGCCCAGAAAATCTACAACAAAGAGAGGACTATCACCAAAGCATCAGAACAGGAGTTTTCGACCAAATGACACTACCATTGTGCCTAGTATAAATCCCTTCGTGATTCTGGCAACTGATGGAAATGTTGGAGGCAATAAAAGTGGTTTAAATGATACTGAGACATACAAGGAGTTAGTACCATGCAACAACAGTGACAAACACCTTCAGGACAGTGCCAACTTAACGAAGGATTTGGCTGTTCGACCAAATATCACAAGGAAAAATCTGGTGGAGGATTTAACAGGTGCACACAATACTGGCTATTAAGGAATTCACTTACTGCTACTCGAACAAAAGAACCAAGAACTAGCCACAAAGACACAAACTTTAATAGTCAAGCTCAAGTAATCATCCAATCAACAAAAATCACCAACTGGCTATTACAAGAAAATATTACTAGAGAAGTTGGGGCAGCAAAGCGAAACGATTTTCCTGAATATTACCAGAGAAAGAAAAAAGGAGAAACAAAAAGGAGTAGCCAAAGAAAAAACTACCCGAGAAATAAAAAAGCCCCAAAATATAACCAGAGAAAGAAACAACGAGCAGCGAAACTGTTTTTCTGAATAACCAAGAAAGCGAACATCGATAGCAAACATGGAACAAAGAAAATCCCATGGTTTCAAACAGAAAATCAAAACCTAACAAATAAACCCCTAATTTTGCAAACTATAAATCACAAATGTATCATGTAATACAAACAAAGCAGAAGCAAATTAATGTGTTTACAAGAACTATTACCAGATAAAGAAAAGATAAGGGTAAAAAGAAAGAGAAATCGAATAGTTATACAAACATCAAACATGGGAAAAATTTATAGCCTACCTCGGAGATTGCTCGTATGCTAACCGAAACTGGTCGTCATTCACCGGCAGTTGTCGTCCTTCGCCGGAATTTGTCCGACAGAGTTCGTCCGTGGTGAGGTCATGTGTTTACCCTTGAGAGAGACGATGTATGTAGAAGAGAAAACTGATGAAGAGTAGAGTGACGGAAATTTCTATGTTAAATATTAAAGTGTTATTAAAATATTAGTGGGGTCAATTTTTTTTACTTTTTTAATAAATATATAGGAGGGAAAGTAAGGAGGGAAAAGTAAAACGTTCCCATAGACTTTTATTTTATAAAAACGTTCCCACAGGTAACTCTATGGTATCGCTATTACAAACCGTCTCCATATATTTACTTATGGTAACAGTTATTATACTATTGGAACGGTTATTTTTCAGAAGTGTCCCAAAAGCCTTTTGACGCTATTGGGACGGTTTTAACCGTTCCAATATATTATCTATTGTAACAGTTACAAAACCGTTGCCCAATAACCGTTCCAATAAAACCATTTTCTAGTAGTGTCCCAAGTTGATTACTTCAGTTTCGTCCATATTGGACTTAGGCTTGTTCTCAAAATCTTCTACTTCTCTGACGATTTCCTCAGGTATGACATCTTCTTCCTCCTAATCGCTATCCTTTTGTTGCGTTGTCTCATTACATTTAACAATTGTTGGTTCATCAAGACAGGAAATAGTAATGTTGTATAAATAAAAGTATGAGAGGAAAATGGTAGTAACAAATATCGATTCATTGAAACATAATACTATTTTTAATTAAACAACGTTTTGGAATACTGGATATCTTATTTAAAATAAAAATGCAAAAAGGAAATCATTTTCTTAGCAAATAAAAATAAAAAGTGTTGTTTTAACCTTGCTACCCCGGGACTCGTCGGGCCCTGGATAGTCTGACAGTCAAATTCTTGAGGAATGATGCTTTTCCCACAGCTTGGATGGTAGGGCCTTCCTCCTCCTCCTCCTCCTCCTCCTCGGCAATTACACAACAGTCCATGTCCTCGTCCTCCAGGGATAGGTTCCTTAAGGCTGCTAGTGCTTCCTCTTCTTCTGAACCACGTATGATGTCGGCCTGTTAGAAGGTCTGACTCGGGTGCGGTATAGGCTGCTCCAATGGATAATAAGGACCACGCCATGATGGTGACCAGTAATTTTACTCTTACCAGGTGTATTGATATCCCAGGACAAAAATGGTGCCATGACGCTTCAGTTGTATTGGCTTGGAAATGCCCTGAATATTTCTGCCTAAGGCCCTTGCCGGACTTATACCCTCTCCAGTTCATCATACTTTCTATCTTACTATCCCACCACTTATCTTTGTCGATCTCATTGACTCGTTCGATGTGATGGTATGTTTCTTCGCTAATCCTTCTTATGTTCTCAACCACCGGGATAGTCTAACGGTTGTTAATGGTGTTGCTCTCATCTCCATGGATAATCACCTCTTGATGGTTCCCCTCGAACTTCATTGCTTGATGCAAAGTCGATGCCACAGCCCCAGCGGTATTTATCCACGGTCGTCCCAACAACAGGTTGTAGGATGAAGATATGTCTAGCACTTGAAACTCGAAATCAAACCATGTAGGCCCCATCTATAGGCAAAGATTGAGTTTTCCGATGGTGGACCTATAAGACCCGTCAAATGCCTTCATGTTCATGGTCCTCTCTCGGATTTAATACAGGCTTTTGCCCAACCTCTTCAGTGTTGTCAATGGGAAAATATTAAGGCTGGATCCTCTATTGATCAGGACCCTGGTAATGAAGTAGTCTTCGCATTGCACTGTTATATATGTAGTGCCTTATTGTGACTCAAACCTTCAGGTGGCAACTCATCCTCGTGGAAAATGATCTTGTGACTTTCCAGTACTTGACCCACCATATTAGCCATTTCTCCACTCGTGATGTTATTGGGCACATATGCTTCATTCAATACTTTCATCAGAGCACTCCTATGTGATACTAAATTCTGGAACAGTGACAAGATAGATATCTGAGCAGGAGTCTTGTTCAGATGATCTATGACTAAGTATTCCCTTGCTTGTACTTTCCTCCAGAGGTCGTCTGGGCCTGTTTCAATGACGGGAGGTCTGTTAGAAGCCTTCTTGCTGGACTCTCCCAATTGTTCAGACGTGTAGACCCTTCCGGTCCTAGTCATCCCTTGTGCAGCACCAGATTCTTCTATTTTAGTATTTCCTCTTCTTCTTGCTTCAGCCACACAATCCCAGGGCACAACCTTGATGTCGAAAGGCGGTGTGGTTGATACCGTCACTGTAAATGGCGTGGCTACCTTCACCTCAAAGGGAATATGTGTCACTGCAAGTGGTGCTACTTCAACCTCGAACGGGACTCATGCGATTACCTCAACTTCCACTGGCGGCTATATCTGCACTATAATGGGATTAAGTGTGACTGTGGGCTTCTTGGGATCATCACCATCTTTGATTAGCCCGATCGATCCCTCCCATTCTTCATCCATCTCTATCACATTGATGCCTTCACCCCTATGATCTGCGAAGGGGTTTATGCGTACATTAGGCGCAACCTCTTTTTCCTGGATTATTTTGATGTCAATCAAAGCCTGGATTTTGTCCTTCAATGTGCAGTACTCGTGTATTGTATGTCCTTTCATGCCAGAAGGGTATGCACAAGTTTTTCTTGGATTGACCCACTGGGATGAATTTTCTGTGGCCACAGCAAGGATGGGAGTGACGTAACCAGCAGCTTTCAACCTTTCATACAGCTGATCAATGGGTTTAGCATTGGCAGTATACTATTTGGGCGGTCTGCGGTCGGAGTTAGGTCGAGGCCTTGGGTAGTTTTGACGGGTTGGAGGTGACTGAAAGTGAGATGGTTGGGAATTATAGGTGTGATTGACAGTAGCTGGTTTGGACTATCTGGGAGATGAGGGTTGATATGTAGGAAGAGGTGACGGTTGATATGTGGGTGGAGGTGCTAGGTATGTGAATGGGGTGGTTTGATATATCAGTGGAGTTTTGGGTCCTTGTGCAACCATTACCGCTCCTACGTCCTTTTTCTTAGATATACCACCGGACTATAGTTCTTTGTTGGTGACTTGCAGTGCCTCAAAATTTGTGACCATCCCGCTTTTGATGCCTTCTTCGATCATTTCACCAAGTTTGATGATGTCAGAGAACTTGTGGTTTTCAATAGTATTGCGGATCCTGCACTTTGACGAAGAACTTTTTCATCTGTTCCTCATCCAATGTCGTCATAACTTTGGCCGCTTCCGACCTCCATCGAGTAGAATACTCGCGGATAGTCTTAGTAGGTTTCTTCTTGAGGTTCTGAATGTAGAAGACATCCGGTGCATTCTCTGTGTTGAACCTGAATCGGTCCATGAAATCTGATGCCATACTCACCCATTTGGGCCACTTCTTAGGATCCTGGATGATGTACCAGGACAAGGCATCCCCTGTAAGACTCCTCATAAAGAGTTTCATCGGATCTTTTTTCGACTCCGGCGAGTTTGTCACAATAGAAACTTAGATGAACTCTGGATCACCTGTACCATCAAACATCTCAAACTTGGGAGGTTTGTAACCCTCCGGTAGTTCTACATCCCGCTGTATGCACAAGTCTTCATTGTTCAGACCTTCTATCCCTTTGCCTCCTTCTACGCCTTGAACTCGGCTAGTCAACTTCTTGATTTCCTCGGCCAGGTTTTTGATGAGCATGTCCTTCTCACTGGATTCTTGTGTATAAGATATGGGTTAAGTGGAGTGAGGTAGGGTCTCCACATATATGGGATTGTTCTGGTGACCTGGAGTTTGAGCATAGTGGTGATAATTGGTGGAATTCTGGGGTTCAGAAATGATCGGTTTTGCGACAGGAGTGTGGCAGGTATTTTGCTGGTATTGGGATGGGATAGTTTGACTTTGTGGTGAATTTGTGTAATGGTGAGGTGCAGGAGGATTTTGTGGGTGCTTATTGGGTGTGTTTTGAGGTGTTGTGGGCTTCTGAGTGTGTGTATGACTGACGTCTAGGACGCTGAGGGAGAAGGACAAGTTTTCTATGTTGCAAACATGCTCACGTTCTCCTTGGAGTTTCAGTATTCTCTGTTCGAGTTGCGAAACAGCATCATTCGGAACCTGAGTACCCCGATTGTCAAAAGCCTCTGGATGTTCAACTGGTGTAGTGTTTTCTTTTCTGATGTTGTTCAAGTCTTCCATCTTCGCTTTTCCCTTGCCTTTAGGTGGACTGGGAGGAGGAGAAGGTGGAGGGCCCCTGGATCTTGTATGATATGTTGATGATGCCAGTATGCACGAACCAACCTTTGGGGAATGGGAACAATAAAAAAGAATGAAAATAAAAACAAAAGGTAGCCAAGTCAGTGAGGATTATGAAAAGAGTATTTGCGGTATTTAAACATGTATTGCAGAAATGTAAATGCGTCCTAATTTTGGGAGCCTCGTTGTGCCCAAGGTAGGCCTGGCGACAAGTTGATTTGGAGAACTTAGATGCCAGTAAATGCCTCATTTCATTAATATAAAAATAGACGAATCCCAAAATGACACTAAGATAATAATAATAAAGATAAGTTATTAATGGCACTTGGCCTTATTACATTTAGGAAAGCAAATAAATCTAGCCTACTTGGTCCCAGAAGGACCTTCCCCAGATTCGATCTTGCTGACTCTATCAAACAGGTTTCCCATCTCGCGCAGACCCAGCACCAGGTAGGCTCAAGCCAAGTGTCCTCCCTCGCTTCCTTCAGCATTATGGCAATCCTCGATCCTCTTTATGATTTTGCCCTCCAGCTCCACTAAACCTCGCTCCAGATATTCCAGCCTTCAGTTGGAAGTGATAGACATTTCCTTCCATTCCTCGATCATCCTCCTATTGGTCTAATGTATTTCCCGGTGCTCATTCTCAGAATCATGGACCCTCTTGCGCAGTCAGTTGTATTTAACTTGAGCCTCTGCATCTTTATCTATGATCTGATTCCCTCGACTGGTTCCTGACCTCACTATCCCCCCTAAGTTGTCTTCCAACTATGCCGGGTAGAGAGGTGCACACCCCGCATGATACATGTCTGGCTCAATGGTGTTTTTCACCACGATGATCTTGTAGTTCCACATGTGCTGAGCTTGACACTTGTAAGGGATGTCGTCGTCCTGAAAGTCTGCTATGAAGTGGCTTATTTTTGCGACCCTTGGTACAACTTGATTCATGCCTGCTTGCCTCATGACTCGGATAGGAACATAAGGGTATATTCCCTCAACCTAATCAACACTAAGTGTGGAGCGTCCCTAGATCCAATGATGAACTTGTCTATTGGGAACCATTCAAACATCCATTGCACTTGTTCCTCAGTCAGATTGTCGAAGAACTCTACCCACTCTTTGGCACTTTCCGGCTGAGCAAACCTGTCCGGAATGTATGTCATCCGTTTGGGGTGATGGAATGCAATGTGGTCGTTCCAAGCCCTTCGCGGAAGTTCTTGGTGATATTGGCCCCTTTGAAGATGTTCTAATAACCACAAGTGCAGCAACAAATTACAACCCTCGAAATGCTTGATCCCTCTTTGACAGCGCTCCAGATCCCGGTAGATGTCCGCTAAGATCATAGGGACAATAGTGTATGTTTTTTCATCGATCCCTTCCATCAAAGTCCTGGCGAATATGGCTAGTCTAGTATGGATTCTTTCCCTTTTCATCGGGACCACTATCAGGCCCAAAAAGCACACAATAAACACAAACACTATGCGGTGGATTTGACCCAGAGAAGTGATAGAAAACTCGTCATGGAAGGTACGGTAAGATTTTCTATGGCCATACCTCTCATACAGATATTCGAAGGGTATGTAGGACTTTTTCAGACACTCTAGTTCATCATTTTTCTTCAACCCCATCATCTTTAGGAACCCTTTACCAGTGCGGTTCTCATGTACCAATAGCCCAGGGCTATCCCAAGTCATTCCAGCAAGTCCCCCAATTTCTTCCAAGAGCGGTGTCATTTCTATATCCCCGAAGTGGAACACAGCCCTCTCACTCTACCAGAACAGGGTTGCAGCCTCGATCAGCATATTGTTCGGCTGAATGTCTGGCAGAGAAGGTAAATTGCCCAAGTGTTTCCTCGTGTGTTTCTTGTCACTCCAGGAAAGGTCTTCCCACCAATCTAGTAGCATTGGTGGAATGTTGCTGACCATACCGAATCTGGGGACCTCGTGCTTCATTTTCTGCAAAACAAAAGGTTAGGCCCTTTCCCCCACCTGATTCGACTATTTATACAATCATGATTAGCATATCCGCATTTAGTTCTCCAAATTAATGCACAGAACGTGGTTGTGTCCGTTGGGGTTATGGAAACCCCGATGGACTTTGGATAAGGCTAGTCTTAAAGGGTTATTGTGTGGACAACACATTAACCCGGCTAGGTTTGACCATGATGCATCCACAATAATAAGAGTAAGGTTACTATGTGGGTCTATATTTGTACCCTCAAGAAGACCACTTGAGGGAAAGGCACGGAACTGTCGACTGCACCGTTGATCGACTAGTTTTACCGCAAATAAGCCTTTTCGAAATTAAGGGGTAATAAATTTGAAGAGCGCAACCACTCATCAAGCATTGCTATAGGATTTGTTTAGGCACGAGTGGAGTATGATGTTGAGCATGATTTATGCAGCAATAAATAACATGTTGTCACGTATTTGCACGTTGTGAAAGCGGTAAGTACAACATTTATAATTGAAAGATAGCTAAGAAGGAAAACAGGGAGACAAGAAGTTTCATATTGAAGGAAATAAATACTTGAAAAATAAACAGGTAAATTCACATAAGGGAAAGGGAAAGGGTGCGGGTATTAACAAATTAAGGTGCGTTCAGACTAATTCACCAAGCAGTTTGTTATGGTAAAAGCCTAAAATCCCCAGCAGATTCGTCATGCTGTCGCGCCCCCTTTTTCCTCACGAAGTCTTGGTTTCGACATTATTGGGACAACTCGTTTCCTTTTGGGAAAGGGGTACAAGAAATTAGAGAGTCGCCACCTAACGGATTAAGGTGCGTTAGGGCACCTATTACAAGTAACTCATGAAACCGGTTTGCATTACCAGAGATTGGGTAAGGTCTTGAAATTACTTCGAGGGGAAGGTGTTAGGCACCCCTAGAGGTCCACAATGGTGGGTCCCGGCCAAACTTACTTTTGTGAATTAGTCAATTAACAGATAAGCATTCTAAGCACACATATGTAAAAAGAATAAAAGACTTTTGACAGATAAGCAGTCTAAGCACACATATGTAAAAGAAATAAGGGAATTCCTAGGTTGGTTAGCCTATAGGATCACATCTGTACAATACCCCGTAATCTTCCTCAACTAGAGGAGCTACACGTGGCATTAGCGTATAGGTCATCATATCCTTTTACTACCCATTACCCCCTCCCCCCCCCCCTTAGCGGTTATATAAGAGATTTTAATTAACGAACTCTAAGCGTGCTTTACCCGTCCCTTCCTCGTGGTCCTGGAGGTGTTTAGCACCTCTAATTTTAGGCAGCTCTAGACCTTCTTAAAGTGTCTAAAAGGTAAAATCTAAGTGACAACAAAGAACATATAGGACTGTCAAATAGGAAAGCAGTTAAGGGGGCTCATGTTTACCTCCACACATAGGCAAAAAAGTAGCACGTCTCAAACCCAGATTTTAGGTAATTTCAGAGAAATCCTAGAATAGGGTATCTAGGTGACCATCACAACATAGAATATGAAGCATTGTTTCAAAACGAAGTGACAGAATCCTAATCAGTTTGCCTACGGATTTAGAACCTATTAAACCTGGACAATTTCAAAACAAGTAGAGCATAACTTCACAGTTTTAAGACCATTAATTGCCTAAGGGTTGCCTAGGCGTGGATTTGTAGTACCCTATAAGCATGCAATCAGGATTCTAGGAATTAGTTAACCAGATTGCAGTTATTGAGTCTTATAGGCATGCTGATCTAGGTGATTAATGTTACAAAAAGGTGACTTCATGCATATTTATACTAAACACATGATATCTATGTGTTGGGGTTGTTTTTAAACCTCTTAAAAGATAATTATTTACTTAAGTGACATAGATACGATTTAGAGCAAATGCAAACAGAGTCCTAAGGCAGGATTTCTAATGCACATAGAGAAATGGTCATTTTATTAAGCATGCTTACAGCAATGGTTTTAACAACAGGACTTCTAGGTGATTATGACCTATGAAGAACAGAACTTTCGTGATAATGGAACGATGATCCTATAACATGTTTTCTAACATGCAAAATCAGTAAACGTGAGTATCCTAAGGCAGGATTTCTAATGCAAAACACAACAGACCTACGACATGTTTTCTACTGTAAATAACATAACATATAGGCCTAAAGGCATGATTTCTATTGAAGATAAGTGAACCTAAAGCATGATTTCTATTGCAAATCAACATAATATAAACCTAAAGCTGGATTTCTACCCGGTTTCCCACAAAAAATCATATAGGAACCCTCCCCTTTTTACTAATTACCCCAATATCTATTTACAAAGGATCATAATTACAGACCAGGAGTGAATGAATTACATAAATAAATGAAACTATACTATAGGGAGCCTAAATCAGTCCCAAAGTAAACCTGGGAATGCCAGGACTTCAATATAGTCTCAAATGCCAAGAATATCAAGCCAATGTCCTGGTGTGTCAGAGTTCCCTAAGGACCTCAAGGATCCCGGGCAGTGCTCACACCAAGACCTTTCTTAAAGATGGAGAACTGGTTATGTGCAGTGTGGAAGGGCCATCCCCAGTGTGCCAGAGTTCGGAGGAATCTCATGGATTCCTAGGCAGTACACACACTGGAGGGGCAGAACTTAATAATCTAAGAGTAAAGTGAGAGTGCTTGACATAGTTTTGAAAGACATAGTAAAATAGTGTAGAGATAACTTGTAGGAGTGAAAAGATTTTCTGGAATAGAAATCACTTTTAAGAGGATGCTAGGAGTGAAAACAGATTTGAGAAGAATACTAAGAGTGGAAAAATAGTTTTGAAAGCAGTTTTGAGGAGAACAAATTCAACAAATAATCACTTAATCATAGAATGCCCAGATTCACAAACAGCTTTACAAACAGGGGTTAAAGGGGTTGGGAACATAGAGAGCTCACATAAGGAACACATGAACAGGGTCTAAGGGGAACATATAGGCAAACAGATGCACAGAACAATTGGGAATATACTGATTCAAAGACCTAATAGGTTAGTTATGATAATAGGCCACTTAGACATAGAGCAAGAATGTAGTAAAATCACATTGAAGACAAGGGTGCATTGGACAGAATTAGACATACAATTTAGGGCCAATCAAATACATTAGGAGACTAAATGATCACACCAGTTGAGGGGAGTAAGCAAGGGACTAAGTAAACATGTTGGACAAGTATCAAACAACCAAGTGAGGTTTAGACATGCTGATTACACATTTGAACAAGAGAAATAAATTTAGACATGTTGAATAAAGCAGTAAACAGGAAGATAAAGTGAATGCACAGAAAATTGAACTAGTGCAAGAATAAACATGGAACACATCGAGTTGAGTTTCAGAATTGAACTAGAGACATACCAGTCAAAGAAGAAAGTGCAGAATGTAAAGCAAGTGTAGCTCCAGTGTCTAACCTTGGCTTTCAGCCGGTTAGACCAATAATTAGCACAAGTAGTAGAGAAAGAAGAGAGAGTTTGAGTGTGAGTGTGTGTTCTGAACTTAGTGTGTGTGTGTTGAGAGGTAAAAATAAGAGTGTGTATATATATAGTAGTTTAAGAGTAGAACAAAATAAGGTAAAGGAATCAGAAACCAGCAATTAAGGAAATCACAGAATCCAATCACATAAGGAGTCTAGAATAGACTCCTTTAATTAAGGGCAATAAGCCAAACGGTAATAACAAGAGTCTAATTAAGGAAAGAATCCTAATCATACCGTGTAAAGAATCAGTAAGAATCTACTATTTATACGGGCAATCAAATAAGGCAGGGATGACCAATTAAGTTCATAAACAAGGAAACAATCAAGGATTATGCACATGAATTTCTAACAGAGCAAATTAGTCATCCAAAAATATCAACTCCCATAAATAGGAAATAAGCTAAGTAAACTTCACAAAAATACAGAAATTAGCCGGAAAACAGATGCGAACCCTAATAGAGATTAATTAGGGCAAAAATCACAGAATAATGGATTTGATAAAGGAAAACGTTTAAGTCCCAGAAATAGGGCAAGGTAACATGACTGGTAACACAGAAAAATACCCAAAATCAAAGCAAAGGTTAGAAAATCATAGTATCGCACAAAATCAACTAGGTTTAGGTATTTCTTTGCACAAATTAGTCACAAAGACGAAAGTAATTAGTCAAACACTTTAGGAGTCAAGAAACCTTTGAAAAACAACTGGGATAAACCCTAGTTTTAGGGAAAGGACGGAATAATCAATTAAAACTAGAAATTTTCATAGAAAAACATATGATAGTGCTTGATCCATCTTAGATCTATATAGATTTGGAAATGATCGAAGGTAATAGACTAGGATTTTTTCCAGAAAAGTGACCGAGATGAGAACATAGGTTTAGAAACCATAGATTCGTAACAAAATAAAGAGAAATATCTTACTCATAGACGAGCAAATGGCCTGAGACAGGCTATTGAGCAAAGTTTCAACCCAGAACCGCCCGAGTTGCCTTGAGATCGTCTCAAGGTTTTACGAAATCAAATATCCATGGTGCGTAGAAGGCCAAGACTGGTCGGAGAAGCCATGGAAGCTTCATAAGAAGAAGGTTTACGCCGGTGACGGCGTTTGAGAACTAGGGTTAGGTAGAGAGAGTTGATAGAAGGGGAGAGTGGTGACGGCGGGTGAGAAGTGAGAAATGAGAGCGTTTGGGGGGGAGGGGTCGTTTAGGTTTAATTTAGGTAAAAGAGATCTGGACTTTTGATCTGAATGATCAACGGTCAAGATTGAGATGGGGTATTGGGTTGGGGCGGATTTGTGTTTGGCCCTAATGGTATTGGGTTGATTTTAAAAGGTTTGGGCTGATTAGAGAGGGGTTAGGTTTGGGAATAAAAAAGCTATTTATTAAATACCCAAGTATTTGAATAAAAATTAATTTATAAAATAATTAATAAATTATAAAAATAATTTTTATGCATATAAATGTTTCAAAATAATTATTCAATGTTTAAAAAATATAATGGAACATTTTCTGGTAAAACTAATGCAATAATGTATGCATGGGCAATAATTGCAAAATTATTACAATTGTAACCAAAAAGTATAAATATGGCCATTTGTGAAATAATTTGAACTTAATATGACTATAAATAGCACAAATAAATCAAGAAATGCTATAAAGTCATTTTGTGATGCAATGTTTTAATTATTTATATAAATAAAATATTAGGATAAATTAATTTAAAAATTTAAAAATTATGGGAAAATGTCAATTGATGTTAATGCATGGTTTTAAAGGTATATATGCACTCCTTTAAAAATATCATAGGGAAACATTGGGTATCAACAAACCCTTGACAGATCAGTATTGGTTTTGACATGTTAACAGTTTTATTTCATGACCTTTCGGAGCCTTTCCTCCTTTTTGGCTATCTTCTCTTCGGTCGCAACAGCTTCCTTAGTATTGGAGCGTAAGTTAGCTTTCAAGTTGGTGATTCTTCCATGAAAGTAGACATGCTAGACCATTAAAGTAGTAATATCATGCAACTTCGCCCATTTAAACTTTAGTTGAGCAAGCTGACCATGTAATTGAGTGGCTTTTTGAATATAAGCAATTTTTTCATGCTTCGTTTGCTCTAGCTGGGCTTCGAGGTCACCCATTTGAGCAAATTTGGCCTCTAGGACCGGAAGGCACTCAACAAGTTAGTCTCGCTCATATTGAAGCGCTTCCTTGTCCAGTATCATCCATTATAAACCTTCGGAGGCAAGAACGTTAGCCTGTAAAATTAATTTTAAAATTATTAGAAGATGGTGTAAAAATGTATAAAGAAGAGGAAATGAAGATGAATGGAACCTGAGCAGAAAGTTGCATGTTGTCGTTGATTAAACATTCAACAGAAAGAGCATCCATTTTTCTCCAATCCTTTTATGTAGCCAGAGGTTTCAAGTAATTGGCTACCCCAGAGTGAGTGGCATTCATAAAAAACTGTAAAGATAACATTGTGTTTATCGTTAGGGTTTTGGATGGAAGTCGGGAAGGCATTCTCAATGTTGCCTTGATCAGGTGATCGGGTGATCGGGAGGAACATGCACCTTTCTCGATCGATGGTGAACAACGGTGGGACATGAGCTGTTATTGGAGCATAAGTTGGGGTAGCACCTAGAGTAGTACCCTTCTGACTGGTAAGAACAACCGAGGCCCGAAAAGGAGAGTCAACCAAATCAAACTCTCGAAAGAGTCCCTCCACATCCTCCAATGGATTTATTGGAGCTTTTCTTCTTCTTATTTGGAGAGAAACCATTATAGCATTGTCCATAGTTTCTTCTTCAACAACGACCACAATGTTCGGTCCTTCTAGAAACTCTTATGTAACTAGGGGTTTCTCTTTAGCTCAGTCTTAGAGAAATGCATTCCTTTTGGTTTCTATAATGACCCGACAATCATTTTAAGCATTTCTATTTTGTTTGGTGGTTTGAAGTCTTTAATAGCTTCATATGGTGTGTTATAACTTGTGTGTATGATCGGTTTTGGTTTTCAAGTGGTTGATATTGATTTGCAGAATGATTCTCATTTTGGAAGCTTTAAGTTAGAAGAATTGACCAAATTTGACTTTTGTGTTTTTGACTTTGGACTAGAGTTTTAATGGTTCCGTTAGGTCCAAATGGTAATTTTGGAATTGGGCATATGCTCGAATTTGCATTTGGATGTTGCTCGAATGTTTTGGTTCTAATTGGCGATTGTTGGCAATTTGAAGGTTTAGGAAGTTCATAGATTTGATCGTGATTTAACTTCGATGTTATTTGTTTGGATTGTTCGTCTGGGAGTTGGAATAGGTTCGTTATGTCATTTGGCACTTTTTGTGCAATATTTGAGGTGATTCCAAGTTTTTTAGACTTTTTCGGCGTATGTTTGGAATATGGAAATTTTAAATAGTTCATTAAACTTGATTTGAGGTGGGATTCATGGTTTTAATGTTGTTATGTGGGATTTGATGCCTCGATCATGTTCGTGTTATGTTTTTGGACTTATTTCTATGTTCGTACGGAGTCCCGAGAGACTTGGGTGTGTTTCGAATGAGTTTTCGGATAATTTTGGTTGAGTTGTCATGGCTGAAGGTTTCTGATTTCTAGTGCTTTCGCACCTGCGAAGGAAGGGTCGCAGGTGCATGAGTGCATATGTGGTCAGTATGGCTGCATATACGGTGCTAATCTTAAAGGGATGGGTACGCAGGTGCAGACTATGAAGCAAGGTGCATACGAGCTTCCGCAAAAGCGAGTGGTAGGGATGTTAAGTGGATTCTGCATCTGTGATGGATTTTGCGCAGATGCGGTATCGCAGATGCGACATCATGGATTACATTGTTTGTATTTTTCTTATTTTTGGAGTTTTGGAGCTCGGTTAGAGGCAATTTTGAGAAGGGTTTTCATCACAATCAAAGGGGTAAGTAATCCTTACTTGATTTTGGTGTTAGATATTGATTACCTATAGATTATTACACCTAGTTTATATGAACTAAAGGTGAGATTTGGGGATTTTGGACTACAATTTTGGAGAGTGAGATTTGATGATTTGAGGGCCGCTTTGAGATTGAATTTGGATGAAACACATATATCTGGACTCGTTTTGGAATGAGTGTTCGAAATTTATGAGTTTTGTCGGGTTTCGGGGTGCAAGCCCGGGGTTGACTTATTGGGTTGACTTTTTATAATTGATTCAAGATCTTAGATTTATCATTTGGAATTGTTTTACATGTATTTTATTGGGATATAAAGTTATTTTGGCAAGATTCGAGCCGTCCGGAGATTGTTTCACGCAACAAGGGCTTCTTAAAGTACTAATTTGGCTTGCTTGAGGTAAGTATCTCACCTAAAGTTTATTGAGGCACTAGTTGCCAGAGTTATTTGTGTTAGCTACATGTTGTGTGTGGAGCATATGTGTAGGGTTAAGCCCATGTCCGTGCATGGGGGTATTTATTCATCTCGGGTAGTTCTTAGGCTATGATATGCCTTGAATTGATTGCTAAGCTACTTACTTTGATGTTTCTTATGCTTGTACTCATGTGGTGAGCTATTTAAGCCATGTTTGAGGTCACATAGAGGTTAACCTTAACCTGATAATTGCTACTTTCATGATGTAATAGCCTGATTTGAGCTATGATAGTACACTTTGCACATGCATACACCTTTGCATGACATTTATGCCAATTCAGAAATATGAAGTTTGATGTCCAATAGTCATTTACACGTTTTCTTTTATAATTGTTTTCTGTGTGATACGATTCGGACAGGTAGCATGTGAGCACGCCGAGCGGATTATGATATTAAGTTGTGACCACATCGGGCATATTGTGATATTGAGCCTATGACCACGCATGACGGATTTTGGTATTGATTATGTGACCATGGCGGGTGGATTGTGATATTGAGCCTATGACTATGCCGGGCGAATTGTGAAAATTAGCATGTGACCACACCGTGCAGATCCAAGATAATGATATTGACCATGTGACCACGCCTGGTGGATTATGATTATTTGGACTTGACTATGTCGTGCAACGTATGGATATGAATCCATCTCCCTAAGGTCACCTTCTCGTCTGCCATATTGATAGTGTACACGCGGATTGTGAGAAATCGACGGGTTTTTGGTTGATGTGTTATGGGGAAAGCTGATCACTGGCTTCGTTCAACTATGATATTTTTGAGGATATATTGGCTAGTGTTTGATTTGGTTATTTCATTTCACTTTACTTGCAATTTCCTTGGTTGTTAAAAATACCTGATTTATTGGATTATTGTATGGAAATTTAGTTATTTCACTTAATGATTTCTTATTTCTGTTCATTCGAATTATGTAACTATTATTTTGCTTACCTAGCAGATTGGGTTGGGTGCCATCACTAATAGGTGGATTTTGGGATCGTGATAAGTTGGTGTCAAATCTCTAGGTTCATAGGTTCTACGAGTCATGAGCAAGTGTCTAGTAGAGTCTTGTTGTCACGACCAAAATTCCCAACCTTAGAAATCGTGATGGCGCCTAACACCGCACTTGCTAGGCAAGCCAATGCTAGAATTCGTTTGACTAGTTTTCTTGATTTATTACTTAAGCATAAATAAATCAATTTAAAAACAGACTTAATTGTATAAAATTCCATCAACCTCAAAACAAAATGATAATAATAGTCAACTAACTGAAACGAACTGCGAACTAAGAATATAAATAATCTCTAAGACTACCCCAGGGTCTGGTGTCACAATCCACGAACGACTAAAGAATACTACAAAAGAAAATGTCTGAAAGAAGTAGTGCAACTGTTCTGAATGATGTAAAACAGTGTATACAGATGTAGAAGAAGACCCTCGGATATCTGCGAACGCCGACATATGTACCTTGTGTCTCCAAACGAAATCGGGTGGTCGTCCTAGAGTCCTCTACTACTGAATGGTACCTGGATCTGTGCAAAAAGAGCACAGAGTGTAGTATCAGTACAACCGACCCCTTGTATTGAGTAAGTGTCGAGCCTAACCTCGGCGAAGTAGTGACGAGGCTAAGTCGGGCTTCAACAATAAAATCTTTAACAACGATAAATAATGAGCAAGAAAGAAATCTAAACAAATAGATAATTAAGTGTTGCAACCAAATAAAATAAAATAACTCAGCTATAACCAATTCTCAAACATCTCTTCCGATTTTCAGACTTTAACTTTGAATCACAATAGTACTAAAATATTTAAAGAGTAGTAAAATAAACATTTTAGCTTTTCAAAACTTTGATTCTCTTTTTCTTGAAAAATCAGAAAAATATAAATGTAAATATCATCCCTTATCACTGTCATATATTTATATTTTCCCTGTCCACCCTTATCGCAGTCATATATATTT